>JAHZMX010000785.1:0-38813 GCA_027743895.1 Seira musarum | reverse complement strand
GTGCAATGCTTCCTGTCTCTTTTGTCTCGCGTCTTTTACTGTTCCTTATTTTTTTTCACGAACACTAGTAAAATATGCATTCTTTGATTGTGATCAAGCACTTTTTGAGTCCTAAAGGCTCTAAGAGCAGCCCCAAATATAAAGAGCGTAATGAATAAGGCTGAGAAAAACGTGTGCTTTGAAATGCAAGCAATAATGTGTATCCCTGTTTAATATGTCTCTTGTGTGCCCTACTATTCCCATTCATTCTCACTACTGAAACGTGCCTGCCTGCTCGTCTTTGTCAATTGTATCTTGATTAATTAACCATAAACTGGTTATAGCTTTTGACATGCACACATATAAGTATAGCGGCAAATAGCTCGAACTTTTTTTTACATAGGTGTTATATAGACTACTTATAGGCATGGTAGGAAAAACGTTTATAGAAAATTTATGGTATTTCTCTCCCAAAAAAAGAAGTGTAAAAATATATCAACCGTCCAGACAAAGGCATGACCTGCATGTTTGCTGCTCTTCATAGATTATGACTATGCTGTCCGTATTAAATTATCTCTCTCGTTTTAACCTAATTATTCGCTATTTTTTTTGGTATTGGCATTTCGTGTCATCACATTTCCATCAAATCCTACAGCTGTACTTTCCTTTGAAGCTTAAGAAAAACCCTTTTCATCCTGACGTCGGGAGAAGGGTAGATGTATAACAGAAGGTCGTATTTTTGCACGATTAGTAATGCATGTGCAAATCACTTCTGCCTGAAATATATATGATTTTGAGCTGACAGTGGCTGACTCGTCCGGAAAAAGAAAATAATGTATGGCATGATTTTAAAATAAATTTGGATCTTTTTTGGATGGCTCTTCGAAAACCCTATTTTTGTGGCATGCTTTTTTAATGAGCCAAATAGTATTGAAGCATGCCAAACCCAAACCAGCCAACAATTTGCCAAGTTGGTTTTATTGAATGAATTTTTGTAACCTTATTTTCATTGGTTTCTGAGCCTATTTTTTTGTCAGCTAATTTTTCTTAGGACAATTTTGCAACAATAATCAAATCATCAACTTTTCCAGCAGAGGAGTAATCGGTCTCTCAGCAGGATTTTTAACTCTCGTTGCAAACCGTTCATAGCTCAAGTTTTTAGAGCTCAACGAGACAAACCTGATATTAAAACAAGAACTACATTTCTCACCCACGCAATTCCTCAATGTTTTGAAATTTACGAAACACTTGAGCTTATTTTGCAATTTTTCACAGGATTTTTGATTTTTTGCATTCGTTTTTGTACAAACTTTTACACAACTCACACACCAAATAGTAGTGGGTAGTATTAAGTATTTTAATGTAGTTTTTGTAATAGCCGAGGAAGTTGAATTTTTGACACCAGGTTGGTAGTTTTTTAGTCAATTTTTATAATGATGAAGGTAACTCAAAGGATGAAATCTTTTTTTTTTGAAACTGGAAGTCCCACAGGAAGATTTTTTAAAAATGAACCTGTCAATGCTTCTAATCCTTATTTTTATAAATCACATTTTGTCCCAAAATTTTTAAGGGGGTCGAGTTGTTGTTGCTTTAATGGTTAACAATTTTTGCCCTAAAATTTTCAAATATTGATTTCCAATACGAATCCTTCAGTCCATTTTGACGTTCTCTTTAAATTAATAAAATGTATATTAAATATTTAAATCCCCTCTCTTCTTCATGGACCCTGTACTTATGTAAATATTTCCCACTTGCATATTGGTAATTTGTGTGTTTTCGTGTGAAGCGTGAACCTAACTAAAGTTTATCTACTTAGATATATATAACTGAAAGTGATTATGACCTTTCCTTCTTTGTGAGTCCCTGTGGAATTGTATGTTTCAACATTAATTTACTCTATATAATTGATGTGGTTTTAACTTCCTCTGGCTTCCTTTGTTACTATATCTGAGGGTAAAAACTTGGGAAGTCGTAAACAAACTAACTCTTTGAAATGGGTGTCTTTTTTATCGTCTTTTTACTGCTTGCACGCAAATACAAACATCTTCATGTGAAATGGACTCATTTTACAGGAAATAAGGGAGGCTTGTAAGGTAACGAACTTCAGTATGTTTGTAATAGTAAAATTTAATTTCATTTTCGACCTATAATTTTCGAATTCAAAGAAAAGTATTCCATATGGATGGCCTATAAACAAAATCAATTGAAAGGCGATGACAGTAAATACAAATATTCCAAGAAATTAAGTAGCATTATCTATATATTTATTAGTCGTTGGAGAAAGTTCTTGTACAAAACATCCAATTTGGACTTTCACCAAGTCTTACGGAAGCCATCCGAGCTATTCCAAGATGGCGCATGATACAGACTGCTTTCCCGCATGTGATGCATTGTACTGCCCAGCTTCTACAAAACAGGTTCGTAATTATTAATGTCGCAACTCATTCGCCGATCCCATTACAGTTCCAGGAATAATTATTAGGATATAACATAAAATGTTCAGCTAGACAGTGTGTTTCAGTTTAATAAATGAATTGAGCAAATTCTATTTACTTGCCAAAGTGCCGCTTCCTCCAATTAGCAATAACCTTTTCCTCTTTCATGCCGGAATGAAGTGATGCGTATGGAGATTGGTTTTGTATGTGTTCTGTGTTTCGGCGTGCATTTGCGCTCCGGGAGAAAGTACTGAAAGGAAAATTGATTCATTTCCTGTACACAGGAAACAGAGTGGTATACAAGGTGGACTGGGTGCAGCAGAGACGAAGCTTTTGTACACTTTGCATTGGATACTCATTGACTCAGCGGAAGAATGTGCGGACTCTGACTTTGAGAAGCATCTCTCTCCCACCAGCCCATTTCACTATTTATTTCCTATCTCGGCCGTAACGGTAGGGAAAGTTTATAAAGCATTGCATATCCACATGATTCATAAAGTAAAAAAAATGTAGAAATTCATGGCAAGTCTTGCTTACTCATCCTTTCTTTGTTTGACATTTTGTTTACAGTTATTTGTTTACTTATTTGCGCCTTTATGTCAACAACTTCGTCCCACAGACTTTAACAACTTTCGTTTAGAAAATGGATTCAGAATTTGGCCATCCATGTGGGCACACAAATCCCCTGATCCCACTTGTTTCGTGTGTCCAGTTAAACCGAAACAAGCTCTGGACCCATTTTTCGTCCGAAAGTCTAAGAAAGATCCTTTTGGTGATGTCTTCACAGGTATCTCATCATCATTATTACTTCACATTGTATTTCTATTGGTTTGTTATGTCAAACTTCGACGGTTTCGATAAAAAAGAATCTCCAAGTTTTTTGCGAGATGAAACCAAATTTGATCAGGGAATAGTGGAACATGCAGAATTATCTTTGTTGAAATTGAGCAGATGGGGATAAAGGGGGAAGGAGTAAAATGGAGGATATTGTACTTCCCGGAGGAGAAAAGACTGCCACTCCACCACCGACTCCAGAACATGCAAAAATAGAATACAGTACAAACCTCGTGCTGGAAGACGAGGTTAATAAAACTTGTTTTCTTTTATCTCCTTTTCTTCATCTTAAACAGGAAAAGTTTTTGAATAGATCTATCATCGTTATTAGGATAATAAAAAACCAGCTTATTTTTTTCTTATTATTTTTCATTCAACATAAATGTATACTATACCCTGTTTAGTTGGAGAAACTCGCGCTTCCTACAACCTCATCCGGAGGGAATTGTAGTTCGAGCAGCAGTATAACTGGAGCCGCAGTTTCTGGCCCGTTTCCAGACTGCTTTCCCGAAACGATCCCCGAAGAATCATCAAGTAACGATGAAGAGCACGTTATGATTTTCCGTCTAGGATCCATTCCAGAGTCGGAAGGCTTGAAGGAAGCGCAGCTATTTAAGGTAGCCACTTTTCTTTGCCTTTCATTTCCAGTTAAATTCATAACTACTTCATAACTTCTACGCGAAGTGAAGCACGAGATGATGGAGATCCCTATTGGTTGTGTTGTTAAAATGCCCTAAAGAGATGATGAAAGCGCATACACACAAACTAACACTCTTTTTACAATCTGTAAAACCCCTGGTCTAATTCATTTTAAGCACATACTGCAGCAATGAAATATTTACGAGCTCTAAGATTACAAATGGCTTCATAAAGCGATGAAAACAAACAAAAAAAGGAAAGGAAATGACCAACACAGTTCAAAGAGAAAGGATACGAAGTAGTGTGGTAGGCAAGAAATGGAAAATAAAATAATGATTATGATGTTGATGATACAGCAAAAAACGTTTTCTGCCATGCTCACCTAAAAATGAGCTGACAGCAGCATGCAAGAAGAAAAGTTAGAGCAATTTCCCATTTTGCTGAAGAGGCAGCGATAATCATAAAATTATTGTATTATAAATTAGATGTCCGTTCCAACAAGACAAGGAAGCACTGAATCGGCCAAGACTTCACCTTCTCCCTCGGACAAGCCTAAGGATAGAAAAGGGTAAGAATGAATAAATTGGCGATAAATTTGGAAAAGATGCAGATGTAATGAATGATACATGAAACAAGGGAGAAATGTGTTGGCTTATGCTATTTTGTAGCAGTTTATTTCGCATTCATGCATGCAAAGCTTCTGTCTTTTTTGCTTATAAACTAGTCAGAAAATCAACAGGATGCTAATAAATAACCCCCTGCACTCGCATTCACTCATTCACTCACATACACTCACTCAACGTTCGTGTGTGTGGACGTTTTTTCTATTTGCAAGAGAGTGCTTCCTAGCTGAACTTGATGAGATATCCCCGTTAAAGCTCATTCATTCTTCTAGTCAAGCCAGTCACGAAGAAAGAAGGAAAGCATCTCTAAAGCTGTTTATTTTGTTTTTTTCTTCTCTCATTTCAAAGGTCTAATGAATTCAGACCACGAACTGATTCTTCGCCTAGGGTATCCATCGGAAAGGCTAGTGATATTCCTTCCGTGTCTGGGATACCAGTCCAGCCAGCAAAACCTATGGCCAAAGGGATGAGCCAGGATGTGTCGTGGAAAAGTCTTCATTTAGCATCCTTCATGGATGTTGCGGTTCTGCGTTGCCTGTTCATTCCGCATTGGGAAGAAGAAGGGGTCCACTGGGGTGTGACTTACATGCTGAAAAGGTAACGAAAGACCAATCTTTTTATCTCCTTGATAATAATCATGTGTATGTACCATCCTGATGATATCTCCTTTCAACAATAAAATTAATTTGGAAAGGAAAAATAAATGAGCCGACAAGAGTTTTTCTTCCCGTTTAATTCCGAGCTTTATATGTTTCATGCGTCGACTAACGACGACCTTGTTTATGAAGGTTTGAAGAAATAATTGCGTACAAAGAGACCTTAAAAACAGCCGAGAAGGTTAGTCAACGACAACGAAGTAACTCCCTCCCTGTGACAAAGTCAAAGTGCTCATTTGTTGCCGACTTTGTATTGAGCACATCACCAGTTCGTGCAGAGAAGGAAAAGATTGCTGAGATCCGCGCTAAACTGTCCAAGCCTGATCTCACCACTTCCTTTTCGAAACGAAAAAGGGGCAGCACTAGTGGGCCTAGTGGAGGAAGGAATGAGGGTGGAGGATGTTCTGCAGGTGTGGGCTCTGGAAATGGACCAGGTACTTCTGCGTCTCACTATTTCTCCCATTCGGCCTGTTCCAGTCCAACTGTTCAACGAAGAATTACGACTGATCGCCGTGCCAGCGAAAAGGGCTCCAAAAGAAAATTGACTATGCTTGACTTGAAGACGTTTGTAGAAACGAAACTGCTCTCCAAATCCGAAAAAATGATGGATAAAGTGGGGAGCAATGCTCTTCTTGATGGGGTAACTTGAGACATTCCTATTAATTTTTGAATGGATTTTTCTTCCATCTGCCAGAGATATTAACGGCAGCAGGTCAGCAAAGCAATGTCATAAGCCTTTCTACATTTCATGCAGCAGGACAGTGAAACTGAGCAAGAGCCATTTGCCAGACCTCAGTCAGCGCTTGGTCAAAGGGATGATGCGGTCACAACAACAAAAACGAATGACACGATGGGTGAAAGCTATTTTAACGAAGGATCCAATCTTTTTAAAGGAAAAAGCATGCCAAGTCTGAGGTAAACTCTTTTTCGTCTTTACTCATGCAATGCATCCGTTCTAAAAAAATACAGAGAGCCTTCTCTGCTGCTGACAAACCTATGCATAAGTACACAACTCTGTAGGCAGTTTTTGGCACAACTCTTCGATTCAGAAGTCAAAAGAACTGTAATATAATACATTCAACAAAGGGAATAACAATCGACTGTATTTTTATTTTTTAAGAGAAATCATAGAAAGTTTTCTCTTTGTAAAGCAATCACCTATATTAAGTATACCTACTTGTTCTGGAAATGAAACTAAAAAATGAAGCATCGAATATCCCTCTATATATTTCTCTTTGACGTGATTCTCAAAAAGGTTTCAAATTTTCGCTTGATTTTCATCGCCCTCATCTTTTTAAAGATATTTTTCCTTGGAAAGTTTGTCTTTTTTGCAAACTCAGTGGAAAGCTACACACGTGTACATACATATAACTACTTCAACTTCTCTTCTATCAATCACTTAAGTTTGTATTCTTCTCTTCTATTTCGTATACTGTCTTCTTTTCTTGTCACACGACATTTCTATGAAATCTCTCCTATGTATAATCTGACTTTAATGTTCTTGTCTTGTTGCGGTATGTATCTACATTAGAAATGTAAGATATCTTTTTAGAAAATTATAATATCGTTGTATGTGTTGATATACTCTATATATCCAGAGCACATAACTTTGATATATTTTTTGTATTTCTCGATCTTTTATGTTCGTCTTTTTTTATTTCTAAATTTTTATAGCGTCTTTAAATTGTACGTGTGTATTTCTTTATGTCTCTTGTCAATGTGGTCACACCATTCTTTGTTTCTTCTTGACAGTGACGTACTCTGGTCGTTCCAAAACCTCGAAATGAAAATTACGAAAGCATGTCTCTTCACTAATGAAAATGTTGATAAGTATTTGCACACAATTACATTTTTTCATTACACCAAATAATTAGTGAATGTAATAATCGAGTTTTCCTTCGACCAGTGTACTATACTACTTCAACTACTATTATTTCTGTGCACAACAATATCCACAGAAGAAACTGAAAAGGACGAATATTTGAGGAAAATCTTACTTATTTTTCTCTCTTTCTTTTTCTTCTTGTCCCTTCTCTTAGCTGTTTACTAGTTGATGAATTGGCAGCACCAACAGGGTAAGTTTGCCATTATAATGGCACCTCATAATGTTAGACACGAAAGAAACTACTTTGTTTTTTTTTTCTTCTCTTTTATCTCTTTTTTTTTCTTTTGTTATGTCCCATCTAACTTCTTCCAACTTTTTTTTTCTCTTTTCTTCCTCTAATTCCTTTTAACGAGAGAAAGAGTGTGTGTGAAAGAAAGAAAGTATTGGAAAGCTGCCAATTTGCACCATTTTCTTTGCACTGCTTTTCCAATAAAACTTCATTTTCATGTTCATGCCCATGACAAACCATACTTTATCCCTATCTTAACACCGACATTTCAATTACATTTACGGGGAAATTACGGTGAAACAAACGTTTAATTTATGATCCGGATGATGATCATTTATTATTATCTTACTTAGTTTATAAGTTTTATTACAATTAGCAAAATCCAATTTTTCACTGCTTTGCTAAAAATATAAAGTATGGCCGGTCATGTCCTCATGAGACATCAAAATGAAGCAAGTCACGTTTTCAGTTGTAGATGCAGAATGAAGTTTTGTTTGATGTTAGCCTTATTGATACGACCAAAATATATGTCAGTACTTAAATATTATTTTGCTGCTTAATGCACTTGCACTGAATTTTTTTTTCTGTTTTGTGTTCGTGTATGTAATTGAAGTGTGAGTAGTTACAACCTTTCGCTCGCTTGTAATTTCTTCATTCTTCTTGAACCTCCCTAAGCGCTGTATGCAACTAAGCTAGACTCAACTGTTCTCTTTAATTAGCTGTACTTAGCTCTTCTACTTCATCGTCAAATTTTCTCTCCTAGTTTTTCTTTCTGACTAGTCTGACTGAAGACGATAAGTACGACATTGAAAACATCACACTCTACAAATGAATGTGGACAGCAAATGCAGAAGTCACATTAGTGCTTTCACTTACGAAAGCCATTCAAATAAATTTTTTATCATTCACAAAGCTACTTACTTAAATTCTTTGCCGCTGAACCATGGCCAGCAAAATGTCACTGCAAAAGTCTGTTCGTTACGTATTAATGAAGCGACATCACTTGTCGTTAGCTGAATACAAGGGCACACTGGCACACTTCTTAATTTAGATTCAGTTACTTGCTTAACTATCCATTGCAACTGACAGAAACACAAAACTAGGCTTATGCCATCTTTTCCCGTGGAACGGTGTAGGTGTAGGAACTTGATTGTAGAAGCTTTTAAAAAGGGTGCCCAAAGGAGGGATTTNCAAGGGCACACTGGCACACTTCTTAATTTAGATTCAGTTACTTGCTTAACTATCCATTGCAACTGACAGAAACACAAAACTAGGCTTATGCCATCTTTTCCCGTGGAACGGTGTAGGTGTAGGAACTTGATTGTAGAAGCTTTTAAAAAGGGTGCCCAAAGGAGGGATTTGGTGAATTTCATAATTCTTACAGTGACTCTTACAGTTCAATGATCTCTTTATTAACACAAAAAATATTAGCATTCCGTTAATTTCTGGATTGTAGCATCCCTAAATACCAAACAAAAGTATTAGTTTGTATGTATGTATGTAATTTAGAGTATTAACATTATCTAAATTACATACATTCTAAAGTATTAGTTTAGTCAGTCTTTTTGTAAAATTTGTTGACAGGTGATATCATGAAGAATCAGGTTGACGTTTCAGTAAAACTGTTGGTTTTTACTCACAAACATTAAAACATGTCGTATTTTAACTCGTTGTCGTGTCTATCGCGTAATTGGTTTAGCGAAACACCTACACACTGCCATTTTTTTTTTATTTCATGGATTTATTTTTTTCAACTTGGAGAACGCCTTTTACAGCGCATGATACGGGAGTGGATACTCTCTTGGCACACTTGAATCAAAAACGTTAATCAAGCCTGGGGCATTGTTGCATTCACCTATGTGAAATGTGTCTTTTTAACACAGCATCAGCATTTCAGATGTTCCACCAAATTTTTAATTGGATCAGAATGCAAACTGAATTGTGTACTAACGTAGACAGATTCCAATCCTTTGAGCACCCTTTTTCTTACACTGGAAGACAAGCGCTTCCTACACATTTTGCCACTGATTTTTCTGAATGCAGCAGAATGAAAGAACTAACATTATGGTTTTTAGATTTTCTTCGTCAAGCATAGAATTATGTAAAATAATACCTAATCTAGATGCCTTCAAAAAATTGTACGATCCTTTACATCGACAAAGGTGGAAAATGTTCTAGTTTTGATGTTCTGATTTAGATGTCTAGATTTTTCTACATAACCCAAAGTATTTTTGAATTATTTGATTGTGGATGTAAATTTTTGAATGTTTTTGAAGATTCAATCCGAATATGTGAATGCAACTTACTTTTGTCTCCGTTCCTTAATTTGTTTTAAAAAATGCTGTTCTATAGGTACTGTGGTATGTCGAATCTCATTCCGGACAACAAGCCAGAACGGACATTTCTGCCAAATCCGATAATAACCGTGACGGAGCACACTCCAGCTCCTACGCCCTCGCCAGATAGGATGTACAGGTAAGAAGAAAGATATTTCCGGTCGTTTTCCCAACATTATTTATTAAGTCGAAAGCAAATCATTTGAGAGACTTTATTTAGTCTCTCCCTTGCTGGTCGACTTATCTTTCCATACATTTGGAAAAAGAAAGCAAAAGAAGAAATTGAATTTTCGTAAACCACCCATCTTACTTCTACGATCTCGTTTTGTGCGAGAGAAGGCACAATGGAAGAGCATCATTTTCCACTCGATTGACTCCATTATACAACATAATGATTCCAACTCAACATAATTCATTTGAAAGAAATGAAAGAAAAAAAAACGAGTATCATCATCATATGCTCACATAAAGTATTTTCCTCTGTTTTTCTCTCTTGGTGAAAAAATGACGCTTGAATAGGAGGAGGGCAAGTTCTCTGGAGAGTCAGTTGAATTCCTTCATTCATCAGTTTGCGCTGGGGAGTCGGCGTGGGAGTGGTAGACGTCTTGTTAGATCTCATAGTGATAGTCATATCTCATACTCGGTTTGTGAGGCTCCGGAAGCTCCCGGTACAGCTGAGTATATCAAGACTGATGGTCAGCTCAATGTGAAAATTGTGTATAAGGTGAGAAAGCATTATCGATTTTCGAGATTTAACTCAGTCAAAGTTTTTAAAGGAAAATTCCTAACCTAGACAATGGAAATATATGTTGTGGCCCTAGGCACTACATTCAATATGCTCAAGAGAGACAATCGTTCGATCAGTAAGGGTATCTCAAGTCGTCCTAAATCTAATGGAATTGTTGTACGATGAAGTTGAGAAGGATACGGAAGTCTTCCTTGTTTTGGATGCCGTCACAAAGTGAGTCATCATCATTCTATTTGCTTATGAATTCTTCCCATACGTGCTATCCAATGCTGCTCCATCCATATTTTAAGAAAATTGAGAAAGCGTAGAGAAAAGATAAAGTGGAGCTTGAGAGGAGACAGAGAAAATAGCTTTAATATCCGGTTCCATGCTACAACCTTCTTTTACCTCCTCGGATGCATTTTTATTGGCAGAATTGTGTGTGCGATGGGCTGCTCTCATGGCTGTGGAGAGGCTCAAAGGGGAAATCATCCTGACTCTGTGAGAAGCCACGCTCAAAATTTATTGCTGAGACTCACGCAAAATTTCCCCACTCAGTTCTCCAACTACTTCCAAAATCTTGTGATGCAGCAGGGCCTATCCACCATAATGGAGTTTTTTCATGCACTTTGCAGCTTCTGTGCTGATTCCACTTCCCTCTTGTCACCGATGAGTAAGCAAAAGCTCTTCCGATTTGTTCCTCTCCTCCGTCCAAGACGTGGAAAGCTTCTAAAGAAGACGAGGGAAATTTACATAAAAACTAATGTATTCACATGTTGTTCTCCAGAGCTTTTTTCCTCTCTCGGCAGTTAGAAGTTTGTTGCTTTGCTCTCCTCTATTATTGCTATTTTGCCTTTTCCATTCCTCACTAAGAACAAGAAGCTTCTGCAATTTACTTATATATATATATATGCTTACTGTGTTACTATATCTGGATGCATGAAACCCAGCTAAAAAAAACTTTGGAGAATGTGGTTGTGGACGTTTTCTGCAGAATCCCGTTTTGGCGAGAGGGGAATTATGCAATAATAAAGTATGAGTACAGGTTAACATGCCTCTCAATCTGGATGTTGAAAATTACCTTTTGAATGTGCCCTTTTCAGGTTCAAAAATACGCGATTTCTACTCAAGCTATGTGAACGGTATGGAGAATACGTATAGTCGAGTAGAGTGTCACATTTTTAAGGCAGTCTTCAAAAAACTAATTACTCGCCTTGCCGCAGTGTCAAAGGAACTTAGGGCCACTGAGAATATGGTAACAATCTCTCTATTCGCTCTATGTATTTTACTTATTAAACCAACGATGCGGATAAATAATTTTGGAAAGAGGAAATTGCTAAAATGAGGACGCAAACATAACACATGGCATTTCTCACTAATTGCGTCAGGAAGATGAGGATGTGATAATAATATTTTACACGTGTGCAGGTTCTGACAGAAATGTTTTTTTCTTTGTATCCATTTTTGCAATCTAAAGGCTCTCTACTGCGATGTCCGACAATTTGTCAATTATGTTTATGAGAATGATGGGAATACATTTCGTAAAGTCGCACTGTCCGCATTACTTGATTCGGTACGTGAAAATAAAGCCCTACAATTTTTTGTTGCTTAAGGCACATTGTTCATGCTTTGCCATTTAAACTGGGAAAAAGTTTTTAAAAAAGAAATAGAAATGGATGATACCGATAATGTTACGTTTTATGCTTGTTTACTGAAACAAAGTTTGTTTCAAAGATAATAAATATAAAAATAAAAGAAATAAAAATGGATGATACCGATAATGTTACGTTTTATGCTTGTTTACTGAAACAAAGTTTGTTTCAAAGATAATAAATATAAAAAAGAGTTTTTTTCGTTTTAGTCATAGCTTTGTCATATTTGTTCTTTCAGGTTGACAAACCAAATAAACGTGATGCTTGGCAAACGCAAACAACGAGAATAGTTCGGTAAGGAAAGAAAAGAAAAATTTAGTTTGCTTTGAGGCTTTTTTCCTTTCATGTTTTGTGAAATGCTTTTACCTATACTGTCCCCTGGATTCTGCATTCATGAGACAATAAATGCAAAAGGCGAGGTTGTTGGCATTATGCCACTGGAAAAAAATTATGATGAAAATGGACTTTGACAGGAGAACGGTGGCAATGGAGGAGACATCCCCATCCTACTTCATAATGGATGAAACCTCAGGTGGTCCGCACAGTGGGTCAAGTAATAAAAAAGGCTTTTTCAAAAAGAAAAGTTCTTCTTCAACATGTGCTGTAAGTTACTATTTCCAGAAGGACTACGGAACAAAAAATATCACATTTCAGGGAAAGAGAAGCAACAATGTACGCCATAAAACACAAACCCCGTTTGTTTTTGAACTTTTACAGAGCATGGGTGACACTGATAACACCGGAGAAAGCCCTTCGGGTATATGTATTTTTATGCATTTGCTCTTAATACTTCTCGCCTAGTACAGTTGGCAGTTACAACGTGATTTATCTCGTTGTTACTCTCAATTATGCCTTAGTTGTTAATTTTTAATTCAACATTTTGAGATACTTTTCTCATTGGGTTGTAGGCACTCTCTCCAGGAAACATGCGACACTTACTCCAAAATCTAGCGAAATAGATCTGGTAGCAAAGAGGTCAGGGAAAAAAGAGTCTCGACTTGTAAGTTGGCTAACGAAAGGCTCAACGGGTGACAAGTCCTTCGATTTGGACTATGACGAATCCAACTTTAGCAGTTCCGGTACCGGAATTTCAGAGCCAAAAAGAACGATGAGGCAGGCGACAATAGTTCAAAAGGCGAAGAGAAGAGTGGAAGAAAGACTGAAGAAAATGAAAATGAAAAGAGATTCAACGAATGAGGAAAGTTTGGCGGGAGGGATTAGTAGGAGAGGCTCGATGGAAAACGTGCAGAATGAAAATGTGATTGGGGAGACGAGCGAGTTTGTGGTGCTGAAGGAGAGGAGGCTAGTAAATAAAGCCGTTATTAAAGACGGCCTGCTCAGATTTGGATTTCTCTTGGAAATTACTCATCCCGGGTACGTATTAACTAGCATTTTGATACACTACTTTAGGCATGCTCATGTCAAAGTAATAATTTGGGAATGATTCCTACTGATATAACTTTTACGCTTATACCTGATTGTACTTATTTTTAGATCTCTGCCGGATGCGGGACTCATGGCTGCTTTACTTGATTTGGTAAAGGAGCTTAGTGGCTAGAAAAAAAAGATTGTTGTTTTGCATGAAGGGTTTTAATAAGCTGATTATCTACTTGTGATATGCCTCGTCTAGCCAAAAACCGTTGTGGTTGCACGGGCATGCATTTTGCTTGAATGCTGCTATCTCGTTCACTCTTGTAATCGGGGACATTGGCCACTTTGGATGAAATTTCCCATTTTCCGACCATCCTGTGCTGGAATGGCTGGAAAACCTGCTGGTTCGAGAACTCGTTCTCATGGACTTCAGCGAACGTCGGGAAAAATGTTCTTTCAGTGGGGCGAAGTGAGAAATCTTGACTGAATAAAAATTTGAATACATTGACGCTTACGTGACGCGTGTTCGTATAATTTTAGGCCGTGAATGCAAGACTTGAGGAATTTATTAAAACCAACCGGCAGAAGGTTGCTGAATTGGATCTATCGGATGAAGCGAGACAAAAAGAACTGTGCCAAAAGGAAATTGAAGAGGACTGGATGGATGGTAACACAATTGATTTTTACCTTTCACATTTAATCAATTCATAAAAGCATACAACTTTCAAACTCTTATAAATCATACTTCTATTAGTTTTCTTCTATAAATCGATCTGTAGTTAACCCAAATTCATTTCCTAATTAAAGTATTACTGGCATAACTGTAAAGAGCACAAAGGGATCATGGCTCAACGAGTAGTAAATCGTAATTACACCATAAGACGTCTATATATCTTCATGAGCATATGTATATGCCTATACAAAAATCATAAAAGGATTATTGCTTTTCCTCAAACTCAGTCCGTTGAGTAGGCGCCCGACAATTGAATTAATATTTGGTTGACCAGAAGATGATTTTCTACATATGTTGTAAAATACCCAAAGGGATTCTCTTTGACACAAATGACGATGACGAGTAATTTTTGATTACGATTGCTGACATCTTTTTCTACCATTTAAACAGTACTTAACTGTGTAAAATGTAAATTTTTATGGGTGATATTTTGCCCTAATTCCGGATATATATCTTGCAGCCAGCATCACGGACGGAAATGAGTGTCCCCTGGCTCTTCAAATCCTTACTTGCATGCTTCTCTATGAAATCACAGCGTTTATGAGGGAGACGTATCAGGTACTAGATTGGATGAAGTCATGCATGTATTTTTGCCTCAAAACGAGTGGAAATATAAGACTTGCTATGCTTGAATTTTTAGAGTTTACCAAAACAGAGTACGGTAAGCAAAGCGGCACCCCCTCCCCCAGAAAAGGAGAAGGAAGCCGCTCCTAAACCAGTTTTGACTTCTGGTGCACGTCGGTGGAGCTATGGTACTGTAACATAAACAGAATGGTATACTTCTATATTTTAAAGTTAAGTTAGGAAAAAACTTTTAGGCTTGTCATCGATGGGTCAATCCCAAGCATCCCAGGCGTCGCATTCACTGCAGAGCATTTCCGATCAGCCCCCGCCACCAGCCGCAACCCAGGCACATCCCCAAATAGCAGGGACTGGTGAGAGGAAAATCAGCTTCGTCCTTAACGACACCGAGTCAACGGAGAGCGCGGACAAAGCAGCTCATTCGCATGTGCGCTTAAGACACACATTTTTTTTCAAATTTTATTGCCGCTTATTACGATAAAAACATATTTCATAATTGCTTTTGTTGGATGTAAACGATCATTACGAAAAGAGTAGTCGTAAACGCTATAGCATACAACATTTGCTTAATCCATTGGAATCTAGGAGCAAGATCAAAGCAGCAAAGGGGGGACTAGTGGTACAAGCAGCGGGGGTGCTGGAGGAGGTGGGCAGGTTACCACCGCCGCAGCCACCACCGCGAGCAGTACCACAACCACTACTTCGGATAAAAAAGTAAGGCCACTGTTACTTCGAAGAAGCACCCCAAGTGGGAACTCGTTCAGACGGAGGAGTATAAAATTGCAAAAGCAGAAAAAGGACGGAGACAGTGATTGTTAGTTTAAATATGTTTTTCCCTTCTAAAGTATACTTTTTCAGTTTCCATTTCTTGTTGGTCGTTATATCTTTTGTTGACTTACTAAAGCTTCTTTTTGCACAATAATTTTCTTTGAAATTAATCCAAACTAATCAGTAGTATTTTCCCATTTCAAATTAACTCTCAAAATTTAGCCATGAAACGTTCCGACTCGCTGACTAGTGCTAAGCGGAAGGTAAGCTCGGTGTCCGATGAGACATCAGAACATAATAGCGGGGATGAGTCTCCCGGGGTGAACAGCAACGAGGACGGCGCTGATGATGACCATATGTACATGTGCTGGATTAATACCGTGATAGAGTTCCTTTCATCATTAAATTATAGGTAAGGTTAATTAGAGCTTCTATTATAACATTGGAATAAAAACAGGTTCTCGGGCTTTCTACATTAAATTACGTCGTTTGTTTGCACATAATTGCAGATGCATTCATCAAGGCTTTTGTCATCCGCTCTGTCCCAGGAGGTTGATGCGAGGGGTAAGTCGTCTGTTGAAGGGAGTTCGAAAAGTGTACGGAGAAGAATTTGGATTCAACAATTCTTTCGGAATGAACATCATTGATCCAACGCCAACGAAAACGGAGCCCATAGGACAGAAAGGAACTGCGAAGGAGCGTCATGAAGAATCTACGATTTTGCGTTACATTAAAAACCAAGTTCAAGAGGGCTTCCATTCACTATTTTCAACTTTGCTAAAAGCCGGTTCTCTCCTCTCGGAGGATCAGTTCCTTCAGTTAGTGCCAATAGCGTGGGAACTTTTATTAGAACCCGACATTCAAGTTAGTTCATGTGCTGCAGCTCTGCTCATCATGGCTGGAGTTAAGGTACCAGAACAGGTTAGGACAATGTTGCAAGCGGATTTTGAGCATCCTAACCCAAACACAAGAATGAATTCTCTGTTGAGATTTCAAGTCTTATGGAAGTGTCGTCATCAAGTTTGGCCTAGAATGGAAGAGAATAGTTTGTTTAAAGCTCCACCCCCGGGAATTGAATTCACGTTGCCTTCTCCGAGGTATGAGCATGAACATGAAACATGACTATAAATAATGAAGTTGGGGTAAGTTAGGACAACTTGT
Organism: Seira musarum; assembly: GCA_027743895.1. Classification (NCBI taxonomy): domain Eukaryota; kingdom Metazoa; phylum Arthropoda; class Collembola; order Entomobryomorpha; family Entomobryidae; genus Seira; species Seira musarum. Next base: position 22,203 of record JAHZMX010000785.1, on the reverse strand, counting down.
GTCTAAAATCGTTACTTTTTCTGACAATTAGGATCGGGGTGGAGTCGATTGCAGTTGTGGATCCACGTAAGGAATGATCAAATTTTCTGTTTTAAACTTCAAGGGGAAAAGGTCATAAAAATTATTTTTCCTTTTATTTAGCGTGGTTGCCTCAGACAAAAGCAAAAGTAGAGGAAGTAACTTTGAGCCAGGATCCACATGTCTCAAGGGTAAATGCTCATTCTCTCTTCAGTTCCTCCTTTTAAGTTTTCATTTTGTTACAATAGAAGAAGTGAAGTCTTGTAAATTTCATAACGCAATTTTCCTCTTCAATTTCCAGCGATATTTGGTCACAGCCACAAAGACGAGGAAAACTCAACAAGCAGAGCTGGTGAAAATGGCCCTTCAAGCGGAAGAAGACAAGAAACGATGTGAAAGGGAACAATTCCTTATCACAACCGTTTCCATCATTCAACAAGCATCATATGAACCCAGTCTTCATCACGCGGTAGGAGAGGACGAAGGCGATGAAGAAACCACTGCTGCCGTAAGCAGTTTTTGTTTATTCTTTTTAGTAAAAAAATAAAGTTGTTTCATACAATATGACTGCAGTCTCTCAAACTTTCTTTTCTTCTTTTTCAGGGAGAGAAAGTCACATCAGCCAGTGTTCCGAGTGGAGTAACATTAACAGCAACTCAGCCAACCGTCACCGTCTCTGATGGCATCACCGTTACCACAGGTGTGGTGCTCAACACGACAAAGTCAAATGCACCGAAAGCTCATGCCATGTTCCCCTCATCTCTCGGCTCTGCAGCAGTTTTCATCACGCAATTATTGGATGATCCTGCTGTAACTTTGGATGGAAATGCCGTCTACGAGGTGGCATACCAAGTGCTGTGGCACTGTCTTGTCGAAGATTCATCATTGTTTCTCCGCTTCGTATTCGAGAAACTTACCCGGGGAAGGCATGAACTCATGTTTAAGGTACGAACGTACACTCACTTTGTCATTTTATTAAAATCCTTTCAGCTGAATATGTTGCATAAGCACATAGGCAAATATAAAATGTCATATTTTTGCAGGTTCGTAAGTGAATGCTTGCAAATTCCTGCTTAGTAGTTTAGTAATAATGTTTAGAAAAATTATGTGCAAGTTTCTTATTTTCCAGATCAAATACATAACCCGAATTCGTATGTTCGAGATTTTTACTTCTTCTCAAGAGCTGCACATCCCCAATTGAGCTTGAGCCACATGGTTAATACAAATCATGCAAACTTATTCAATATTAACAAAACATTCAAACATACATGAAACATGTAAAATAAGGTATGATATTTTCTTCTTTTTTTTTAAATTTCCAGGCACCCGATCATGCGTATAATGCACTACAACGACAATCATTTATTCTCAAGTTTCTTGAAAGCGGAAAAGGTTTGTTTTCTTATTTGCTAAATTAAAGCAACCGTATTTTTTGCAATCATAGTGCATATTGTATGAATTCGCATTGGTATTGCAGTTACCTTAACATGGGCTATCTTAAAAAATGTTGATCAAGTCATGCAACGCGTTGTGTTCTTACATGAGGAACTGATGAAGCTACCCAGTTTTCCTAGAAAAGCACTAGAAACAGACATCGATATCTGTAAAGGTGGCATGATGGGCAGAGTAAGTCACATTCACGATTTAAGGGGTTTAAATGTCATTATTAATTCAAGATGGGATTTTAATTAGAAGAATGTATCTTGCAGGAATTATTGGGCTTAGATGTTTTGCACAAGTTTATGTGGACGAAGCTGATCACAAGAATGTTCGAGGCCATGACTGGCAATTTTGCTTATTCAGGAGATATTCATTTATTTTTAAATGTTCTGAGTGGATCACTGCTCGTACATTCAGAGGACTCAACCATTATTCGGTACGTCATTGCAGCATTTATAAATGCTGCTCAACAGTTCAAAAATATCTTTTCGACGAACGGTTATCTTCTGGTGATGCCTCCTCTACTGCTGACCTATTGCAATCATCAAAGCAATCCTTTAGGTATGGCACTACTATTGTTAGTTTAAATAAAATTAATGGCTTTATTCAAACCAACCCACCAAATCAATTCTATACACTACAGTCACCGGATCCGTCGAATTTGCTGTCAAAGAGTTTTACCTTCTCCACCGGAAACCTTTCGTTCTTCAAATGTTTGGAGCTTTAGCAGCGTTGTTAGATACGGATGACATGTCTCAATACGGTGATCCAACAAGAGTACCTTCAAAATGCTTATTTCGGTTGCTACTCTCTCTGGAAACTCCAACGCCTGACCCATTGCACATCACAGAATTGATACACGGTCCTCAACCACTCCGTCCATTGGATTTCTGTTATCACGATGATTCTGATGAGATCACAGTATTAGATTGTATTTCGATGTGCGTTTGTGTCGTCGCGTACGCATCAGACTCCTTAAGAGGGCAGCAAATGTTGGTAAGGGCCAATAAAAGCTTGCAATGCTGTTTTATGAATAAGATTGAGGCCATTTGAATATTAAATAATATAATATGAGTATAATTAAATGATAATCTTTAAATGTCTTTAAATGATAATGACATTTTTCTCTCAACAGACAATCTTGGAAGCTGTGCTTCCACCGTACCTTACCCACATCCAGACAAACAAGACTGAAGGGAAAACCGAACGAGATATCATAAATCACATCGCTGTTGCAATGAAAACGTTGGTCAACAATTGCGAACCCCTTGCAAAGTACGTAAACTGAATTAGTAGTATATCATTTCAAGCGTCATTTGACTTTTTTGCATCAAATTGTAATGCATTTTTGTTTAGAAATTATTCCGGTCCCCAAATGTCGAGCCCTACCGACTTACGTGGATCAAGTCAAAGGAATTACACCAGTAAGGGCGGAATCTTAACTCCTGGATATGAATTCGCGGATGATGATTCGCATTCAAAGTATATGAGTGATCCATCACGAAACAAGCAAAGTGCTTACGATCGGGATATGCAGGACTCTGAAACAATCCGCGAAGAATTTCGCCGTCCAAGGGATACGTTACTATGCTTAGTCTCAGATTTTTACTCAAAGAGCTCGGCTCGCTTACCCGAACTTGCGAAGAAAGGAGGCGCAGAAGCTAAACCAGTGGAACTTTTAGATTTAAGGAGCCACACGGTAATAATTTTGCCACTTCTACCGCTTTTATATGCATATTTATATGCATTATATTAAAATTCAATCACAGAGATTAGCAGAAGTAGCCATGAGTTTACTCAAAGTTAGTCCGTACGACCCAGCCACAATGGGATGTCGAGGCTTGCAGAAATATATCGTCGAAGTATTTCCTTACGGAGAATGGACCCACGAAAGCTCACGAACAACATTGACTGCTTTTTTAAGACGGCTAGACAAAACGTTTGTAAAAATTTGCAAAAAACCATCCATACGAGTAAGTGATGCGTTCCATATATGCATATTGACAACTTGTAATACTCATTCAGGATGTAAAGACTAATTGAGTGGAAAAATTTTATGGCAATCTGGTTACTTTCAGCGGCACACGGATTGGACTGCTGCTGCGGGGCTATTGAAAGGGATCTATCAAATGCTTTGGCGTCACCCACATATAGTACACAACCAACATTTGAAATCACTCATCACCACTTGCGAGTGTCTGCTGATGGGTGAAGGACAAGTCAGTGAGCTTGGATTGATGAGTACAGCCGGGCAAGCTATTATAGGGAAAATACCACCAACCCAGTTCTGTTCAAATGTTGTAAGGCTCCTAGCACTACAAGTTCGAGCCCTTGGGGTAAGTTGAATGAAATTAAATGTAAATTTTCATTGCCGAATACTTATCTCTTCTTCAATGACAAAATACGTTAATTTAAATTTTAGGAAACTTACTCCCTAGAACAAGCATGTAATGTACAGCACTCTCTGGCAAATCATCATGACAAAATGGACATATTTCTTATGTATATTTTGATTCCAATGTGTCTCCGGGTTGGATCTGGTCGTAAGGGTAAATAGAGTTTTGAGTGTGCTCTGTGTTTTGCATGGCTTTATTTTATGTACCATTTTTGGAACATCTGAAGAGTTTGATGAAATTTGTTTAATTTGATTTCAGATGTGCCAAAAATGAGAAAAACTGATATCGTGTACATACTCAATGTATTGCTGTCTTGCGTAAATATGGGTGGCCCACGGATTAAAAGTGCAGCTGAATCAAACAGCACCTCGATTATCGGCGGAACCTCTGGAGCAACTAGAACTGGAAGCGTAACAGAGAAGAAATTGAGGCAAAGCACTTGTGAAATTGTTTTTCTAGGTGAGACAGAAAAATCTAATCCAAAATTTTTATTAAATTTTTAAAATGCTATATGATTATACTCTTTTGTGATTTTATTCAGGATTGAAAATTCTTTGCGTCTGCTTTGATGCCGAACTAAGTTCAGAGTGGCCAAGAACTGTGAGGAGGTTGGTAAATTTTAACCTAATTAATTCTATTACATAATTTATGTACGAACATATGTTATACGGTTTGAGTGACTTAATTGTAAATGTAATTAAACTTCACAGTATTCAAGAAATGGGGAATAGAGGTGAAGGTGGGGCCGCTCTATGGGAATTCCTCGAGTTTGTTGTCACCGCCCGTAGCTCAATATATCCAATGTGCAGACCTTTAATTGCACACAAGGTAAACTGTTAACCTTGACTCCATAAAACTACTTCCAATTTTTCACGCATTTTTACTGTCATTTGACTTTTGTAATATTTTGTAGCTTGCGAATCCACCATCGAATGATCAAGAGCGACATTTTCAATTCATAATCAGAGAGAAATTACGGGAAGTGGTACTACCAAAATGTAAGAATCTCGTGTTGATGGATCTTGCTCACCATGTCAAACAAATGAAGGAGGACTTGCAAACTAAAAAAGGTCAGTGCTAAAATTTCTAGTTAATGAGGCAATCAAAAAAAAGTATTCTTTAAACCAAAAGGAAATGACCATCTTTATCTTGAAAACAATGGAAATCAATTTTCTCTCTTCTCAGTCTTTTTTCTTATCTTGATTCCAATCCCAAGACCTTATGCATGTCCATGACCCAAATCACAAGAAATCATATATTCTTTATTACGTATTAATACTAATATTATCTCTCCTTACAAAATCTTTCTCACTCTATCTGTCTCTATCTATCTTTCAATTTAACATTTTAATCTTACCCCTCACAAAAGTTGCGCAAGCAAAATATCTTGTTATTGATTATTAGAAACAGAGATAAACAAGAGAAATCTGAATCCCGAACCGAATGAGGCTAGGAGACCACGCCCTTCACTCTCCGAATTATTCCCCGGCTTAGCTGCACGCTTCGGTGGAGAGGACGCCTCGAAAGGCTCCACTTCCAACATTCACAAGACACTGAATCGTGAAAGTAGTGTCAGAGTTAAGCCCACCTCACAAGGTAGCACATTTGTGCATCTCACTACTAACAAAAATACGAATGTATGTGTTTTATTTTTTTGCATATTTATTCTGAAATGAAAATATCTTTAAGATCTATACTAATTTGTTTCATGTTTATGAAAGTCACCTCGTCTGACTTATATTGTATCAGATTATGCTTAGCTCTTCTTCGTCTCTTTAGGCATTCTTTTGTCTTCTTCGTCTTCTTTATTTCTCTTTACGCACGAGTCTGAATAATTCGGCGTTTTTTGTCTTGAAAATAAATTTTTTGATTAGATCGCCGAGTTAATGAATGTGCTTCTGCAGTTTGCTTAAATATCAATGCTATTTGGCTTTGATTTCTAGCCGTAGTTTAGGTTCTTCTATATTGCCTTTGATCCTTACTAATTGTAGCAAACCACATTTAAATTTTCTCACGCACCAGTCTTTACCCTAAGTCTGTAAATCAATCTTTTACTATGTCTCTTTGTGTCTTTATTCTCTATTTAATTGTGACGTGCGCAATTCGATATGTATTCGTGACAAATTTTAAAATCTTTTTAGGAAAAATAATTTGATTGAAAGAGCTGTCGTATGCAATATTAATAATAATCCTGTGAATTAATTATTATAAATAATTCATTGTCAATAATTGCCAGAGAAAAATTTATTCTTTCTGTATTTCTTTTTCTCTTCTTCTCTGCCTTTCTCTCTCGTTCTGTGTGTCTGTCTGTGTGTCTCTTGTGTGCCTCTCTTTCTAATTGAAAATGTTGACGTTGACTTGACACACACAATTAAATCATCAAAAGGTCGAATGGTGGATCGTTTCATGCGAAGAGTGAGTATTGCCGGTGACTCTCCGTTTACAATTCCCGAAAACTCTATCCTCAAAGCGAAAGGTCTCTACATCAAAAATTTTTATTCTCAATCAAATTTATCTATTTTTCTTCTCATCATATCATAAAATATTTACCACTACTTCTTGATCTCATTCAGTTCTTTTTTTCTTGTGACTCAAAATATAATACTAACTTTTTTAGCTCTTCCTTTCTCTTTTACTGTCTTGTCTCATGTTTTCTTCTTTTTTATCTGTTCTCCTCAAGTCAAAACTACAACAACGGTCAATTGCGTCACAAAACTTTACTATTGCGGTCCAATTGAAGGTTTCAAAATAATCCTTTTTTTCGTTTCCGATAGGGCATGAAAACACAGTAAATCCAAATGAATGATTAATTCACTTCACGCTTCACACAAAGTTATGGATTGACTTGACTCTGCTGCACAAGAAAAAAAAAATTGCAAAAATTCGCCCTTTTCCCTTTCACAAAATATTATTTTAGAATAATTTTAGTGGTTCAGATAGAACAGAACCATTTTTTTCGTTTACTCAACTTCTTGTTAAATCACGCCGAAATGGGCAGAGCCGAGCATTAAGTAAATAAATACACGCATAAATTTTTGCTCTCATTCAACTCACTTCACAAAAAATCTCCAAAATTATACAACAACAATAATAATGATTAACTGATCCCACGCATTTAGGCTTGATGCCCCGTAAATCGAATATAATTAACCCGACCCAAACGAACGTAAATAATGCAGTATAATAATAACTTTTTACGAGTAATCTTTGAGCGTAGTTCTTTATTTAAATATGTAGCGGGTCAGAGCGAATAAAGCGCCTCTTTTCTTGAAGCAACCTTAATTTTTTTGCTGATTTAATTGGGCCGTTTTCTTATCTGCGTACGTACATTAGGCGAATTTTATTGAAAAAATTTGAAAGTTTTTCCTGACTATATTTGATACTACTAATTTGGAAATGAATGATAATGACATGATGTTCGTTCTATCTAGTAGGAAATAATGAGATGGTAAAAATGCTATAAATGTTTATTTTTAAAAAATACCCAGAGATTTGAGTGAATGAACAAAGTTTATCCGATTTCCTGTAACAAGTTTAATTATTTATTTTGTGAAGTTGCTGACCTAAAGAATAATTCTTCAATGTTTTTACAGTTGAGTATGAGTTATGATATTTATGTTGAGTTTTTTAAATGTGATTTAATTATTTTGAAAATCTCTTCGTCGTGTGGCTCAGTGTTTTCTCTATATGCATGTTCTACATAAATACATGTTGATCTACATATACTTAATTATCTATTCTCCTATTTCTTTGATGTTGTGTTCTCTGTAAGAAAATATGTTTGTGATTGGTGGAATCGTGATGATTCGGATGGATGATTCTTTAACTAAATGGAAATTTTCTTTTCCTCGTGTCGCCTTATCTAAAGGGTTAGACCGAGAGGAAGGTGCTTCAGAGCTTCAGCCTGAGCCACCATCCGAAGGCCCTTCTCAAGGGGGCGGAACGGAAGACGAATTGCCCAAGACACATCGTCTACAAAGGCAAAAACACCAGAGTCGTAAGACTTTTCGCTTTCGCAAAAGTCGTAAGGGGGATCGTGAGGTAAGGCGAAAAACGCTTTTGAATCCTTCGCGATATCCCCTGATCCATAGTAAAAAACAAGTCACTGATAATTCGTTGTTCTTATTTTGATGAAGAAGTTTTCTAGTGTGGACGTGGAAGAAGAAGGCCAATCAAATTTGGATTCTCCGACCACGCCACTTTCTCCATCTCCCAAGGATGATAATTCCTCATCCACAAAACCAGAAAATTCGAAGGAAGTAGACGATGAGAAAGCTAGCAGCAACGGAGAGTCCAAGCCGAAGTTGAGCTTGCGGCTGAGGTCGAAGAAACGAAAGAAATCTGCATCTCCTCAAAATGGAGCTGATTGTGAGAGCCAAAATTCATTTTCTCGGACTTCAAGCACTTGCGGTTATAGAGAAAGTTTTGGTATGCTGTCTATGTTGTGCCTGCAGTAATGTATGTAATGATAACCGTAGTTGTAAGATAAATAAATGAATGTCGAAAATATTTGATTTTTGTCAGTATGATAATGAACATGCCATGCCCATTTAGTCCTGGAACACTGCTGCATTTTACTGTGCTCCAGTCACATCCAAAAAGTATTTTCATGTTTCTCTTCTTTAAAAAACTAATATCTCTTACTCTCTCTGTTTTATTCTCTGTTTTTGTCCTGTCTTGTGTCATGTCATGCCTATTGTGTGTTCTTCACTGAACGTAACGACTTATTCAATTTTTACTCACTGAAAATTGTTTCACATATTTCACTTTCGTACAACATGTATTTCAATAACACACTGAAAAACGTTGAAATGCATGGCATTGACGCTGTCGCTACCCAATGCCCGAAGGGGATTATAACAATAACTTGTTACTGTAAATTGCTCCACTACTTTTCTTTTGTTGATCTCACGTTTTTTTGCCTATTTAAAAAAGAAATGTGCATGAAAGTGTGAAGTCTTGTCTACTTTTGATTCAAATGATTTATTTTTTCAATGCGCACATATTAAAGATTTTTTGGCTCGGCTGGATTGGATGCAAAATGCAGTATTTTTCTGATTGCATTGAGTAGATATACACGATCGCATTGTTCTGCTCTATAAATTTATATTTATTCTGTCATTGCTTTTAATGCTAATGTATTGACCTATTTGTTTGAATCTCTTTCAAAACTGCCCAACGTACGCGCTTGCAGGCTCAGTGGAACGGTATAGCCTTCAAATGTTGGAAAGACTAGAAGTGTCGGGAGCCGATAACGAGTCAGACGAAGAAAAGCCCGTGTCGCGCCAAAACAGGAAGGGTAAAGAGAAGGGGGCAGATGATGAGGACACACTCATTTGATAATTACTGAAACCTTAGTCGAGCTGTGATCAATTTTATTTATAATTTTTAGCTATTAAAGGATGTACTTAAAATATGACTTGAGTTCCTAAAATTAGGGGTTTCTCTTTTAGCTTGTGAAATCAAGCAATGCTACTTCAGCGTTGTTTATTCAAGCAAGCTAGGCATCATCGAAAGCAGTATTATTCAAACAAAAAATAACGATTCCTTAGAAGCTAACCTAAAGTATAACGTATTGTACTCACAATGACTCACATAAGTATACATAGGCTTAACTATTTCAAGAAGAAAAAATGTGATGAACTGGTACTCAAACATACACTGAGATTTTTCCTTACTACTAAAAAGGAATAAATTTTAGGGAAATAAATAATCTATTTGTTTTTATCACAGGAAAAATTTAAAAAAAACTTTGTATATAGTGTATCTGTACATGGTGCTCTGCCTCCGCCTGCTATTCTATTCTAACTTCTAACAAAACATTCTTCAAGTGAAGATATCAATCGGCTTATTCTTCCAGGCCCTTAACATTTTTTGTTTGTTTTCACCAAGCCAAAGTAATAGTACGACTACGAGGAAGATGCAAATGAATGCGCTTACAACGATTTTACGATATACAGAGTTACTGCTAAAATTAATTCGGGTGTCATAATAGTGTCATTTCAACAGCGCTTTATAGGAAAACAATGAATATATTAAGTACAAAGGAAAAAATCCCAATTGTTATGACCCAACCTATTAGCAAAAAAAAGTATTCACTTGTTTAGGAACCGTGAACGAAAAATGTTTATTGTGAAACCATTTGTGGTGAATTAAAAAAAAAGGAGAAACAGTTATTGTTAAATTTGTAGTAAATTTTATGAAAAGTTTTTTGATGTTTATGGAAAGACTGTTGACGATTAATAAAACAAAACTAAACAAAAATGTACCAGAATTTAAATTTTATTTATTGATTTAAATCTAACACAGTTTCAACGGCATAATGTTCCCTTCCAGCTTCACCAAAAATGGGACTTCCGTCTTCGTGAAAGCAATCTTTGAAATCTACTCTTGAAACTTGCTTGAACCCCAGTTTTTCTCCAATTTTCCTCGACAATGGGTTTGTAAATGTGCTGGAAACTATAGGAAATCCCTTAGATTTCATCACGGCAATCGCTTTTCGGTACATTTCTGTGGCCAGCCCTTTCCCACGATAATCTTTATCCGTAGAAATAATGAATAGCTCTGGGTATTTTTTTAGACCTCTTTCAGTATGAATGCAGTACTGCTTCTTCATTTGCATTATACACTTTCTCACTGTGACTGTCAGGGGAGATCTCGCATCGCGCGTGGGTAAGCTCTTGCCATTCTCTTGAATCCATATAATCAATACTGCCGCTACCTGTAAAATAGAATTAAATTCAAGATAATCACAAAATAATGCTCTAATTAATGAAGATCACATACCTTGCTCGGATCATCCAAGGGATAAGCATAAAAACTCCCGTGGTTCAAGTCAAGTACATCAGAGATCTTTTCGTCCATGTCAAGTTTTCTTTCCTCTGTTACTCCTAAAACTTTATGGATTGGCTCATCCAGGTAAAAGTTGCTTTGAAGGCTGGCAAGAACTTTTGGATAATCCAATTTTTCTACATATTTAAACCCGAAACTGTTCCATTTTTGTAAAATTATGTCGGATTCAAGATCGGCAGTGGGCATGGCGTACAGATAGTTCTATTTAGAATAGGACGGTTTTTAAAAATAATATATTGATAAAGTGCAAAATTAAAAATCTTTTAGACTCACTCAGAAGCTTATATCGCAGATCCCAGTTAATAACAGATTGATTCCAGACAGACTAGAAAATGAAATGATTGCAGGAAGAAATATAGACGTAACAACAAGCTGTGGTTATATTTGTATGCAACTAGTTACTAATGTTTATTAATGATATCAGAATAGGTACGTATAGTAGGAATGAGCGAAGTGACAAAAAATTGAACACCTTCATTCAAGGCCATAAGAGCATCACAGAGAGACTGGGAGGAATGGATGATATTCTCTGAACATGAACAGGAAGGTACACATGTTTATTTGAACCAAAGACAGTTTACATTGTACAAACTTAATTTAAATCTAATGCAGTTGTCACTATATAATGACCTTTGCCTGCTTCTCCAAATACCAGAGTTCCATCCTCGTGCTTGCACTCATCAAAGTCTAGCCGTGCAACTTCTCTGAATCCCAACTTCTCCCCAATTCTGCGTGATATTGGATTGGAAAATTCACTTGTGATGAGTCGATATCCTTCAAGCTTGAGGTTTGCTATTGCCCTTTGATACATTTCTGTAGCTAACCCTTTACCACGAAATTCATGATCTGTAGAAATGATGAATAGTTCAGGATAGTTGTCAACTCCCTTTTCCTCAAAGACGTTGTACCGACGCCACAATTCTTCTAAAGCTTTCCCAATTGTAACAGTGATGGGTGACCGTGGTTGGGCGGCATGGGGTAGTTCATTTCCTTTTTCGTGTATGTAAATCATCATCACTGCTGCAATCTATGCAAGTGGACAATATAAATTATGTAAAATCACAAATGATGATTCTAGACATTATCGCATACCTTGTCCGGGGTTTTCTCTGGATAAGCGTAAAAGCTTCCATGGTTTAAATCTAAAATATTTAAAAGTCGCTGGTCCATATCTGCAATTCGTTCTGGGGTGGGAGTTAAAATGCGATTGATAGGCTCATCCGCATAAAAATTACGCTGCAAGTGCGTCAATACTTTGGAATAATCCGATTTATCAATGTACTTAAATTTAAAACCATTCCAGTCTTGAAGTTTACGAATGTCAATTTCATTTATTGCACCCATATTACACTTTTGAACTTTTGTTGGGAACTTTTCAAGATTGAAACGTGTTCGCAGGTGGTGCAACTACAGGCTAATGAACGATGGAATGTGCAAACAAGAAACAATATTTCGCATAATTAAGTGGCACAATAAGACCTTGAAATCTTTCATAGCCTCTAGAAATGTGAATATCATAAAATTCTTTAAGATATTTTTCTTGGTTTCATACTTATGTTTTTTTATTGTTACAAATCTAATATGGCCATCCCAACATAATGCCGGCGGCCGGCTTCTCCGAAAACCAGATTTCGATTTCCATCTTTCTTCATCCATTCATCTAAATCTATCCTTGTTATTTGTGTCCAATGTGTTACCGATTCGTGAATTCAGTGACAACGAAAGAATGCCCCGTAGTTTTCATATGTATTAAAGTGATGTGTGAGTAGGTATCTCATCACACATCAGATAGTTAATTCTGATGATCTGTTACAATCGACTCGATAGTTTAGTGGAAGAACACTTGCACGGTTAGCAAGGACCTCGGGTTCGATTCCTGAGTGGAGTCCGTATTTTTAGCAGATCATTAGATAACTATGACTTTAATGCTCTCCTGTACATTTCAGTGGCTAAATCTTTCCCTGGTCTGAGGATATGATATACAGCTCAGGATAACTATCAATCCCCATTTCCTCGAAGACGTTGTAACAAATTCTCAATTTCAATAAAACCTCGCCGAATTTGTGAGTGAAGGGAAACAATTTCTTTCCCTTTTTCGTGGAAGAAATTGATTACAACGGAGACAACCTAACAATGAAACATTAATGTCGGATAATCACTACTTGAAAGGACTAGATTATGCCCACACGTTGTGTGTCATACATCGTCCGGTTGGTTCAAAGCATAAGCGTAAAAGTTTCCATGATTTAGATCCAACACGTTTGAATACAATTGATCCGTACATATCTGCAATTCTTTCTTCGCTCGAATTTGATTAATACCCTCATCCACGTAAAAACTTGTGTAAAGATTTTCAATTACCTACTTCGCTATAGTCAGTACTACCTATTATGAATTTATCCTAAGCCAAATCCGTTCCATTCTTGAAAAATATCATTGCTTTGTCCTGCGGAACCCATTAAACAGGGTTTTACAATGGAGTAAATTTAAAAAACTTTCGGACCCTAGAGAGTACTTCCTTCAACAAAATCCTACCCGCATTCGTGTAACTTCATTTTTGGCATAGTCATTAATCCTTTCATTACTGTGGTCAAGCAAGTTTTTGACATGCTTTATTTATCCGCTTATGCAAGTCTCAGCAAGTATCGCTTTACTACTCACATTCAACTAGTATTCTTTTGGTTTGATATGGTGTATGTGACAGAGTTGATAGCCTTCAACTCAAGCAGGTTAACTTTTTAAAATCATTTTAAAAATGTACCTAGTAGTTAAAGTTGGTTGCTGCACATCTCTTTGTTGTTTGAAGAGAACATGTTTGTTGCTTATTTATATGTATGTTCATTTGATCCGTCATGTATAGCTTCTTGGATTGAATATTGTAAATGACATTACTTTTGCAAGTACAAGTAAAAAATTGGACATCATTGGCGTTCTGATGACCTATTTTTGTACTGATAACACACACGTACAGATGGGTCTTGTTGATAATCTTCACGTGTGTTATAACTTGCAAGTATTGAAATGGACGGCGAGGGCGAGAGAGGTTTATTACGAGAAGGTAGCATTTTCTGATCAACAAAGTGTGATGATGACATTTGATGAAAACACACTTATTCGAGTCAACCTAATAACAAATCATGCTACCTCATACTGGTCACAAAAAGGAAAAGTGAAATGCAGATATTACCTAAGTTAACTACTTTTCGATTTTCTTCACCATCCACGTTGAAAGGAATGACATTATTCATTGAATAGGTTGCAAATGCCGCAGGCAAAATGAAAGGTTTAGGAATTTTCTTTTCGGTTTTGATTTTGGTGTCTTCAAACGACTCTGAGGATGAGATATTACCACGCAGTCCAATAGTTCAAACTAAATATGGACCGGTACAAGGCGTTGAAAGAAGTGGACATTTCGAATTCCGAGGCATACCGTTTGCCAAGCCACCTTTGGGAGACCTAAGATATAGAGTAAGTACAATAGTAAACGGGAAGATGTGTTAAACCAGCTATTGAAGTTTAATTGCTGATGAACAACAGGTAGCAGAGGAGCCTGATTCATGGAAGGATCCAATTGATGCCATAAAATTCCCTCCATACTGCATTCAGTACAATGTCTTTTGGAATTCAACTGAGGGCGAGGAAGATTGTTTGTACCTCTCTATTTTCACTCCATCTTTGCCCAGCAAAGATGAAACTGATTCGAAGGGTCTGCCTGTCATGGTCTACATCCACTCTGGAGGGTTTATGTTTGGCCGTGGAGCTCAATTCCGTGGGGATTATTTAATGAAGCACAAGAATACTGTTTTAGTCGTTTTCAATTATCGACTGGGGTAAAAATTGATTGTTTTATCAAGTTTTGTGATATGACTAAACTAGCTGACATATGAAATTGTACGAATAAATTTCATGCAATGGATTTCAGATCATTCGGATTTCTCAACACTGAACCTGAACACTTCAACCTTGGAATGAAAGATCAAGTTAAAGTTCTAGAATTTGTACAGGAAAATATCCGCAATTTTGGCGGGGATAAGGATCGTGTAATGATTTTTGGAACAAGTGCTGGCTCGGCAAGTGTGCACTATCACATCATCAGTCTAAGATCCAGAGGTCAATTTAGGTTGAATCAGTTGATCGTCCTTCATTGAAAAACTTTTTTTTTGCTGATTCATTGTTTTTAATTAGGTCTCTTCCATACTGCGTTGTCAGCAAGTGGATCCGCGTTAAATCCTTGGGCATTCCAGCCAAACCCGATTGAAAATGCCAAAAAAATTGCCGAGTTTCATAATTGTCCAAGCGATAATACCAAGAAACTTGTCGAATGTTTGCGTACTAAAGACGCACATGAAATTGCGTTTTCTCACAGCAAATTCCTAGTGAGCACTTACCCATCTATGTGACATATTCAATTCGAAAATATGAATCCATTTGCGTCTAATACTTTTCTTAGGATTTCTACAGCGACCCTATTGCTGCATTCGGACCAGCCATCGAATCTGAAAGTTCGGACAAACGTAGTCGATTTTTAACTGATACACCGATTAACTTAATTCATAAGGGAGATGTAAATGAGGTTCCATGGATTATTGGGTAAAGCGGTCTTTCCAGCTCAAAGCGTTGTTGATGTCAGCGTTCATGATTGATGTGTTGACAAAACTGTCTTTTACTCTTCCAGATTTGACACGGATGAAGGCTACGAGCATACTATGGGTATTGTGAAAAATCCAAAATTACTGAAAAGATTAAACTCAAAATGGGAGGAAGTCTTTCCAATAACGCTGGAATACGTCAATGAGCCCCAAGAATTGCAAAAGGAAATATCAAAAAAAGTCAGGGAATTTTATTTTAATAATCAGCCGATTACAGTGGATAACCCAAAGAATCTCAGCAATGTAATGTCTAAAAACAACCATACCAAGCGAACGTATTTAAAGGATAAACCCGTACTTAAAAATATGAAACTTTTTAATAGGCATACTCAGACAAAACATTCATCCACGGTATAATCGAAGCTGCTAGGCTTCATGCAAAATTAGGAAAGAAGGACACTCATCCCGTCTATTTATTCAATTTTGGGTATGAGGGATCTCACAGCATAGTCACTCTCAGAGGGCACCCGCGAGAAGGGTTCATTGCCAACCACATGGACGACATTCAGTACCTTCTAACAACGTTTTTATTCCCACGAATTGAGCCCGACGCGCGAGAATGGCCATTTCAACAAAAATATATTAAAATGATTACGAGCTTTGTATCGACGGGGTAACGCTAACAGCTATTTAATCTATTTATTTTTGTCCCTTTCACTTTTCTCGCACATCTGCTTGAATTTCTTCTTGTTTAGAAAACTCCCACCATTTAATGAAGACAATCCAGAAGCCACTTGGGAACCACTTTCATCTGATGGACGGATACGCTATTACCATATCACAGAGTCCCCCAATATGGAGCCCATATCGGATGAGCTATCTCGAAGAGTTGACTTTTGGAATTCTTTACCTCTTCGCGAATACCGTGTGACAACTAGCGAGTCCATGAAAGATGAATTATGATTTTTTTAAATCATATCAAGCCAAAGGATAGTTATAAAAGCGTTAGATAAGTTTTTATCAGTTAATAACACATCCTGTTCTAAAAAGTGTCAAACGTGTGTCACTTTTAAGACACGACCTCACACAAATAGAGCTTTACCACAATTTTAAATCCACTTATTCTCATTCATTTATTTCTTTGTATAAATTTAAGAAATAAAATTTTGAAAAGCTGATAGTACTTAAAATACATAACATGTTTGTCAGTTGGAATGAACCATCCACAAAAATTTATTTTTTCCCATGTTCTACGCTTACTCAGCGTGAACAATCGCTATTTTACATATATAACTTGCATGCTTCTAGAACAAATTCAAAAATAAAATACTTCTATTAATTGCCCTTTTAAATACTCGAATAAAAAATGACTCGATTAGATGTTATTGTCATTCTCTCTTGGCTTTTATTTTCTCACAATATACGTTCAACGTTTTAAACAGCGTAACAGGCATTTATTTATAAATGTTTTTCTTATCAGACCTCTTTAGATCCTACCAGCAGCAAGCCTGATAAATATTCTTTCCATTTTAAAATGATTAAGTAAATGAATGGCTATAAACTCTTTATTTGGGTGGCTCGTGGAATTAGTTTTCAAAATGGTATAAATGACAAATTGTATAAGCGATAAGGGGAAGGGACTTGTGAGGATATGCATATGAAGTTAAAGTGTGATGGGATTATCAAAATCGCTTCCATGGGTTGAAAAACCTGGGACCTTGAAAATTTTCCTTTAGGTTGCCGTTTTTCAGCTGTCTATAAAAGTTCGAGTTCGTTAGTAAACCGGTTGTTAGTTGTGTGCAGGATACATTGAACTAAAAGCGAAGCGTAAAACTTTCCGGAGCTAACTAAAGCTTTTAGTAAAACAAAGTCAACGTGAAGATGGCTGTCAGAAACAATTTTAGAGTGAGTTCAAACGAGTAGGAAACGTTAAAAGATTGAAAATGTCTAATTTTTAATATTATTGTGAATTGCAGGTGGCATATATCCTTTTGGGAATCTTCATTTGTGTGAATGGGAGTCCTGTAAAACCCGAAGACGCACCTTTACTCAACACAATTCAAGGAAGTAGTGCTAATGCTGACCAGTTGACATCTGCCACAGTTGATAAAGAAGCTCCAAATAATTTAGCAACGAATGCCAAAGGAGATCTGAAAGGAGCTGACACATTCGGACTCGGATATTACTTGCCCATCGTTACCCCAACATTAGGTGAAGAAATTTACAAAACATTCTTACTGCATTCGTGCTTTACCCACAATTTCACAAGTTGTTTTTTGTTGTTCTTGTAGTAAAATATCATTACCCGGTGGTTTATTATCCCACGACGTATCTTCATTCCATCCGACATCATGGCTTTGGGGCATACGGTTTTTTTCATCACGGTCATGGAGTGATTCATTAAACCACAGCCTCCGTTTCAAACCATCCATTTCAAGCCTTTGCAATGTAATTATTATGTACAATGTATATATTTTCATCATAGTGTATTATTATTTCCATAAACATTAGATAATATACAATTGAAAGAATTTATTCATTATATGTAGATGCAAAAATAAATCGTCGAGATTCCTGAAACCATATTCCGCAGTAAAACCAATTTTTTATTCATTAACTAACCTTCACTATTGGAATCGCATAATTTAAAATTAGACTTATATAATTAATTTTAATTGACATAAATATTGTCTGAGGTACTTTATTCGCCTTACAAGAGTGCATCCAGAGTATGCTCCAATAATATTATAACAATAATATATATCAAATATTATTTTTACTCAGTAGAGTCACAAATTCATAAGTATTCATACACGGTTTATGTCTCACCTTTGGACAGAAACGCGCTTACGTATTTAAATGCTACTTTGATAAATGTATATGCAGTCATTAATCATTAATATTTTACACTTTAAAGGAACATAAAATGAGCAACTTCAGTGAAACAATTCTCAAGCCGTCTTGTCACAATATTTGTCGGGTTTTATTCAAGTATCCTTTCACCTTTACTTCCCGAAAGCCAAATTGAAAATATTTTGAATGAATTTATTTTGAAAAAAAAAAAAATATCGCACTTTTAATGCGTTTGTATATTTTCATAAGGAAACGGTTTAAAAACGCAGTTTAGAAAGATGAGATTTGCCAGAGTTTGTCTTAAAGTTCTGAAATGAGTAAACAAACAGAAAGATGAAGGAAGACATAAATACATATCCCGAAGATGACACAGTTTTACTTTCCTTCAACCAGAAAAATGTTTGGCCACATTAAATTGAAGCATATATATTTTCAGATGAGAGAGAGGTATGAAAAGCGACCATTGTCCTGCTTTTCATTTTTTGGCAAGTGTCCATTCAATTTCAAGTTTTAGAAATTTGAGATCACGAGCTAGAGCTATTCTTTAACTCGTTTTAAGTTTGGCAAGGCTCAAAGCGGAGTTTTTCCATTCAAAATCAGCAAAGAGGATCCTGACCCCCGAAAAATTAAATGATACATTAAAGCAATACACTAAGTGCTCAAGTGCATAAACTGTTAGTGATAGTAAATAAGCCTTTAATTGATGTTGATTTAGCAAATCATGCTGGATTTTAGCCGAATGACAAGTGACCGTATTTATTTCCCATTTATCTATTTACGATATGCGTGGGCAATATCTATAACCCTAAAAGCAAAATTTAGGAGTTATGCTTACTACCAGACACGTTTTGAATTATTATTTTAAGCATCTAAATTATTAGGAATCTGATTCTATTTACATGTTTATCAATAAAATTCAAGTAATCTATTTCTACTATATTTATCACGTTTTATATGGGCGCCTTTAAACTTGAAATAAATTGTATTTTCAGGCAAACGCTACGAAAAATCCTTGCCCTGCATACTTCCACAAGAACAAACTTCTTTCCGAATAATAAAGCCTGAAAACTACCAAATTCTTCCTATATTTTTCTTCTCTTGAAAGAGGACTAGAATGAATTATTTTCAGATTCCAGTAGTATCAAAAATATTAGGGCCACAAAATACCTCGATAATATGTGCGTGGGACGGAGTGGGACGTAGACGTAAATAATGATGCATACATTCGAAATATTTTTTTCATTTGTCGACTATTTCAAATTGTATATAAATGACAAATGCACATGATGATTAATAGCTTTACATAAACGACGTATCAAATTAAAAAGTGCAAGGAAGGCGGAAAATGTGGTAGAAATTGAGTGGGTGGGACGTAAAGTAAATTCATTGGCACACGCTACAGAGTTGATAAAAACACTCTGGAGAGAAACGATGTGTAAACGAAAGGAAACTTACATGTAATTGGTGTAGTTTATGTGTATGAAGTGACACGATCGTATAAATAAACATTTTTACACCTGGTCCTAGTCTTATTTAGAAACAGACTTATTTGAATGATTAGAGTTGTGAGATGAGGTAGCTTGATCACTTCCTATGTCCCATTCTTCATCTTCGTCGGGTTCTTCCTCTTCAATGGTACTACAAATCAATATAAAAATACCGTGTCAGGAGTTATCTACACTACACAGACAAAAGTATATACTTCTGTTCAGGACTCAGGACTATAATCATTTGAAGCCCTACCTATCTAGCGATCCATTCCTTTATTCTATCCTTTTTCAGATCACGATCTACTGTTGTCTCAACTCCATATCGGGCTACAATATTTTTGAAAGTGATTAGTCATCTTTACAACAACTAATCTTTACAAATATGAATTTTCAATTAGAATAAATTTTTTGGTGAGACTTACTCAGAGTGAAAAGTAGTCTGTTCTTGTCGGTGAGTGAGGAATGGAAACTAAGCATGGACATCTAAACGAAAAAAAGAAAGTGTAAATACTGAAACTAAATTTTAAATTACATGACATGACAGACAGATGAGATTTTACTCATGTCTTACATTGGTGGAAAGCTCATCCTCATCCATCGGTTTCTCGGGTACTTTTGTAAGCCACTTGTCTGCGAAATATTTCTCCATTTCATCAGACAAAGCAATAATACGCTTCGAAGGATTGAGCTCAAACATCTTTTTAAAGAGTCGACGAGCCTTGTTTGAGAAGATCTTGAAACCTTTGGGAGTCTGTGTCTTCACGATGAAGCTCCTCTGCCACATGTTAAAAGCTTCGAAACGAGGGTCCGCACGAACGTCTGCCTTTTGCCAGGGAATATTACCTGTCAGGATTTACGAGCGAAATATTTGATTTAATACGAACTTTGACTAGCACTCGCCGTGTGCATGAAGGTAAACACGTAAATGACGTTTTTCTCTGCAAAACATCGTAAATTTCTGACAAGGTTGGAGTTTTATTTCTCAAAATGTGAAGGTGATACAATTGAAAATGATTGAATTCTTATGCTGTAAATGATTTGCGTAATTTTCTTCAGTTTAATTTGACCTTCATGGAAAGGGAAAAGAGGAGAGAACCCAACATGACCACAACTAAAATAAATAAAGTTTTTGCAAAAGGGGTTTTCAACATGACGGGATTATCTCATGCTAACCTTTAAAAAGAGGGCTAAACGATAGTCCAGATTTCTCTGGTTTATTTAAGGCTTCAAATGAAATAACTTCTGCTTTTATGTGCTACGGTTTCACGAGAGGGAAAATGTTTTGGGCATTATGACATTGATATGTGTGTAATTTTGAAATAATCCACGTACGCCTCCACGTGACTTAATTTGGCTATTGGCAAAACCAAAATCTAATAAATGTCAATAGTCAATGGTGAAATGAGAAACAGTATTGAAGACTGAATCATCAAGAATTTGAAAGAAGAAAGAAATACTAAGTAAGTTAAATTACTATTCTCAAGATTGTTTTTCCCGTAGAACAAACCCCTGTGTTATAGGGTGGTATAAGGAATCACGATCTTGATCGAAAAGAAAGCAATAAAAATGAAGATAAAGTTCAAGGATGACATAAAACACGAGTTTTCCTGTCAGGAGGAGAAAAAGAAATAAACTTCAAATATTTTTTATTGTCTTTAGCAAAGTAGCTTGTACGCTAGTTTTCATTTAACACTATTTTGGTGTGTGGGTCTCGTCTGGGTATGCATAATTGGATTCATGTGCATGATCTAATCCATGATTATCATGGCTGACGTGAGTGAAATTTTCAAACAAAATCGTTTTATTTCTGATGAGCTGCTTAAATAATAACTAAATTATTTCATGTAATATACGCCGGAGGAAGGGGCAATAGATATTCCTTTTTTGCAGTAATGTACCAATACTGTATATAATTGTATTAAGATTGTGTGTAATATGTGTAATACAAAATTCTGGAAGGAGACGGATGGGTCCCGTTTTTTTAAAAACTTATTAGTGCAATTTGAATTACATGTTATTATTATGTAATACTATTTCAAGACACAATTTTATGTAAACGATTTTTAATGAAGTTTAAAATGAGTTGTCTGAAACCTCCGATCATGATCTTATCTCATTCTTGAAAAATCTGTTATTCATTTGTATTCAGCCACTCGTAATTAATTAGTTCTAAAAAACTGTACATGCAAGAAATACGACAAATAAATTTCGTATAACAGTTTGAGAGACAAAGCTGAAAGCGTTTATTAATTTAGTAAATAGATTTATTAGAATAGTTTTTAGAGTATCAAAACTTTGCTCTTCTCTTATCAAGCACATCTGTTTCATATGAATGTCGTAGCTGCATAAATGAATATAGTTTGTATGTAGAGACCTTTCCGATAAACATTCTCCTCCTTTTGTTGACGGTTAAAAAGTTTCAATATTACAGCAGTATTATATAAATTGCCTTGAGTTCTTAAGGGCTCTCCAATGAACTATCACAAGCCAATGAAAAAACTATCAATCTTTGATGCTGTCCGATTAACTTACAATGCATTATTCATACTAAAGCCGCCTTCGATT
>JAHZMX010000784.1:0-11813 GCA_027743895.1 Seira musarum | reverse complement strand
GCAGGTGCAATTAAATCCGGCGTTGCTCGTAAACCAACGACTTGGTTTAGTGTGCTTGTTGCTGACTGCGCACCTTCCTAGAACCAAGAGTAGAAATTTCAAGCTCACTCACATCACATCACGTCAATATTCGTCAGAGAGAAGAGCAATAAGAAAGCTCAGCTCATGTAAGGTACAATTACCATCATGAATGTATTGAATGTATTTTTGTGTTCAAATAACTTCAAACGATGACGATAAGTGAAAAGGAAATTTGAGATGGTTTTTAGAAAAATGAGGTTTATAGCTCCAGACAATTTAACGATTCAACAAAAAAGATCATTAAGATAGCAAGCAGTAATGATATTATATATACACACAATATATGTGTTCACCAAACTATAAAAATTTTAATATGCATTTTAAAGAGATGAAGTGTATGAGTAATGCACAAAGGCAATCATATTGCACGCATGAAAAAACGAAAATCTTACCGTGCTATCTTGATGTGTTAACGTGTACGAGCCATTAGACGAAACTGCTCTCACATTTTCTGAACACGATTCCATGTGGTCCTTGAAGAACTTTTCCTGAAGAACACACATTTTCCGTACATATTTTGCAACTTCGGCATCAGAAAATTGAAACTGAATGGGTCTTTGTGACTGTGCCGTATCAACTACAAACAAACGCTTATGCCCAACTATTGACTTTATGTCCGTCCATCTAAGCCAGAAAATAAAAAAAAAAGCGCTACAGAATCAATCGTCAAAATTAAAAAAAAACATAATGATAGGTACGCAACGCAGCATCAAAATCCAATGAAAGTATAATTAACTAAAGAAGACGCTTGTGCATTCTTTTCTTCAAAATGTGAAAACATTGTGCTTTCATGCCAATTTTTTTACCTAAATGCAGCGATGTGAGTCCAATCTCTTCGCCTTATCACCAGCCCATTAGCAGATACACAAATTAGCACATCATTTCCACTATCGTCTTTGGTGGGGTACGTCTCTTGGCCGTAACCATCTAGCTGTTGTGCTACCATAATATAATATATCTCAGAGAGTGGAGGAGGAAATCCAATTAGGCTTCCATATTGTCGCGCTACGGCTTCATAAAGCACATCCACGTTAATGTCTGGAAACTTCTGCCCCGATGTGAGATCCTATATTGCAAATTGGCAAATGGAATGTCAATATTTGTTTGGTTATTACATTATAGACTCATAACTTGACATTTAACACGATTTTATGCCAAAAACTTCAGGTACAAAAATATTTTGGTTCACCTTTGGTAAAATGGCAAAATCTCGTAAATTCGGCAAAAGCATAAAAAAAAGTGTTGTAGAAAGGAAGTCGGACTTGAAGTTATTTTCCTGTTAATTGTGTATTGTAATGAACGTATATCTTAAGTCTGAATCTGAAACATTTTCCATCAAGTACCTTGTCATTTCATCTTTGAGAACTGTTACATCCGACACGTAGAATATCACTCCTAAACTGAGCTGAGAATCTTGAGCATTCTTCTCCAACTGTTTCTTTAATGCTTTGTCTAACTCTACCCAACGCTGCCTTGGGGGCACACCGCGACTGATGTACCGAAGTCCGAAAAATTCGGGCTACATATTTCGTTATAAAAAATTGCATCTAAATTACTGAAATTAAACTAGATACAACTCATCAAAGATTACATCATTACCTGGTGAAGTCCTAACCGTTGGGAAATATTGAGAAGACAATCTTTTCCCGTGCTATCTGCATCCAGTGTGCACTCCATAATCCCATTGTCCAGCAACTCCACCGAGATGACGAAGGTCTGCTTTGAGACGACATTGTACTGCTTGCTTGTCCTCTTTAATATCTTCAAAGGCATTTAATTGTTGATGGTGAGCGTAATCAGGGCATGAAATTCAAATGAGGTTCTGCGTATCCGTTGCGGTGGATTTATACTTTTCTTCCTTTAATTAAATGGTGGTAGCACTAGTAGTTTCACCTTTCCTGCCTAGGTAAACATTCAATTAAACAGTCGAGTGATTAAGATAAGTAAAAGTTTGCCTAACCAAAGCCACCGGCCAGAATGCCAATAAATGGAGTGCTGCTTGTTAGCATTCATGCACGATGTATATAATCTACAACCGTTTAAGCTCATCACACTCACATCATCCCCCTTTTTGTTGCGCAAATGAGTATCGTTGTTCACTAACACTCGCACAGGATGAGAAAAAAATATATGAAGAATTCATCTAAATAAACCTCGCATAAGAAAATTAAAGTTCATGGATGATGATTTACTTCATAATAACAATAAACAATGGTTGGATTGTGTAAATTTTTTGTTTAAAAAATATGAAAACAAAAGGGTAGCTTGAATAACTTAATAAATATGTGCATAAGACAAAGTCTAGTTAAACTTAAACCCAGTCAGAGAATAAATAGTTGCATTGAATTGAATTGAGCAATGCAGAATAAAATAATTATTACAATTGTGTCATACCACAAGTTGAAGGTAAAGTTTCCACACAGGAATGTAAATCACATTTGAATGACATTTAAAGTCAGTTGACAAGGGATGTTTAAATTAAGAGAAAAATGAAATGCAGGTAACGTGGAAGATAGCAGATATACGTATGTCACACAGTGCCCCAGAAGTACACTTTGCAAAAAACATTAATTCTTCTGAAGTTCAACGAAATTAAATATTTAAAAATGTAGACTTTTCAAATCTTTGAGGCTGGTCCAGCCTGAAACCAATTCCGATTATCACCGAAACGATGGTTTACAAACTATGTCACGTACGTATTGATGGAACGGAAGTTCATGCACGTCACAATTCTTAACTTATGCAGGTCTTAACTTATGAAAAGGCAAATAAAAGTCAGACTGTGATTCTTAACTTCTTACTAACTTGAAATAATTAAGCATAAACAACCAAGGCTTAGTTGGTTAAACTTTTTATTAAAGAGATTGGTAAAAAATGGAGAGTTCATTAGTTCGGCTATCGGTAAATTCGNCACAATTCTTAACTTATGCAGGTCTTAACTTATGAAAAGGCAAATAAAAGTCAGACTGTGATTCTTAACTTCTTACTAACTTGAAATAATTAAGCATAAACAACCAAGGCTTAGTTGGTTAAACTTTTTATTAAAGAGATTGGTAAAAAATGGAGAGTTCATTAGTTCGGCTATCGGTAAATTCGGGAAACAAAATAATTCGATGATGAAACGTTTTCTATCTAAACACAAAATTAAGAAATGAAAATAATAACACGATGCGTGGGAGGAGAAGTCATGAGGAGGTTTCACACTCAAGTTTTGATTGCTAAATAATAACTTGATTCATTTCATAATAATTTATGTAACTGAATTTTTGAGCGGTTCTTGCATAGCCATTAAAAAGTCTAGCTTGCTTTTAACGCATTTAGCATGGGTATAGGTGTTCGGGTTTTTCGGATGTACGTGAGTGAACATTACATTTGATGATTTATGGACCTTGCTGTCAGTGAGTAATTTTAAGAGATTTTAAACTAATAATTCGTAATAATACATATAGTATTGTGCATGCTACCCCCACATAGGGGATGTGAATATCAGCAAGGAGTCGCAAAATGCATGATATATAGAAATTGCAATTCCACACATTATTTTGTTTTATTTCCCCCAGACGAGAAATGCTATCAAAAACTTTGTGGGGATTCTCTTTTTTAATANCAATGAAGTTTTAAAACCAAAAGTACCACAGTTACTACATTTATGGTTTGCACAGAAATTATTTTTTGTAGTGTAATACTTTTATTTGGCAGTACTTCCTAAAGACTGAACTACATTTTACCAGAATTTATTTTGTTTTATTTCCCCCAGACGAGAAATGCTATCAAAAACTTTGTGGGGATTCTCTTTTTTAATAATTTGAATCCTTCAATATCTCAGCATGGAACAATAAAATGGACGGTTTTTCTTCTTCTTTGCGTTTGCTCTTTCTATTTGCCACATTTCCATAAATGTTAACGTTTTTTAAGCTTCATGCCTTTTTTTAAAATTTGTTTTAAAAAGCACCTAGGCCAAGCAGGTGGGGCCTGAAACTTGAATGCATTTTATGTGACACGGTTCAATGTTTCTTACGGTAGTTTTTGTTGTTATTTTATTTTAAAAAAGAAATCCCGGTACATGAGTTCGAAAAATACTGTATAGATATTTATATCTCTTCTTCACAATGAGAAAGATTAAACATTAAACTAATCCAAATCCACATATACCCTAAGTCTATAGTCTATAGCAGTCGTCTATATAGATAATGCATGATACATTTATTCAATTCATCTCCCACTCAATTCGAATACAATTTAAAACATTTCAACAAAAGAACAGCAAGATATCTGTTCCACTTGCCAATATAGACCTCTTCAGAAGCGATGCAAAGGGATGAATGAATTGTTTACCAACAGAAAGTTTCAATCAGATAAATAATGAGCCTTTGAAATGGTGAAACACGCAGGATAAAGAAAAGTCAACGACGCATGAAATGAAATCATGAATGGGAAGATACCCAAAAATGATGGGAGATTCGATGTTAGGTGATGGGCGATGGCTTACATGTGCGGAATTTAAATTTTTGAAGGTAATGTTGCACAACTTTTGCTCTGATAAGCCGATAAATGTTCCCAACAGCTCCTTTAGCATTAGCATCAATGCAGCCCCGTCACGACCAAATGTGTAATGTATACCGTAAGGACGTGATTGACATGGAGAATAAATTAAATTGCATATGAGTACTCAGCAAAATAAAAATCCAGTTTGGGTAAGACTAACACATGGAAGGATAAAGTGTAGCACAAGAAATTATTGTTTCAATCAGATAAATAATGAGCCTTTGAAATGGTGAAACACGCAGGATAAAGAAAAGTCAACGACGCATGAAATGAAATCATGAATGGGAAGATACCCAAAAATGATGGGCGATTCGATGTTAGGTGATGGGCGATGGCTTACATGTGCGGAATTTAAATTTTTAAAGGTAATGTTGCACAACTTTTGCTCTGATAAACCGATAAATGTTCCCATCAGCTCCTTTAGCATTATCATCAATGCAGCCCCGTCACGACCAAATGTGTAATGTATACCGTAAGGACATGATTGACATGGAGAATAAATTAAATTGCATATGAGTACTCAGCAAAATAAAAATCCAGTTTGGCTAAGACTAACACATGGAAGGATAAAGTGTAGCACAAGAAATTATGCAAATTATGAAATATGTCGCAAATTATTCATTTATAAACATTAGATTTGCTTAAACAAGAAAACTGCGACTCATAAACGATAAAAATTCCTGAACTCGTAAATTAATTGAAATTTTACGAGCCTTTGATGGGGATTTAAATGCACGAACATATCTGAATTTTAGTTGAAACTAAAACAAAATGAGTCCTTAGTTCGCTGTTATCATTACCTAATCGATATAACCAAAGTTAAAGTTATTGAATCGTCAGACTTACTTGAATTTAAATATTATGTCGGATCAGGAGGAAGGCGTTGACAGTCATTACTTCATCAGCTTATCGATACGAACAGTAGCCCAAACAAAGTCGTCCAGTATATCGGGAAAGCTAAGCTCCTTTTCAAACAACTTTTATCTTTTTAAGTCACTGACACATTATGAATTTCCCAATATTTCGTGATTGAAAGCGGAGTTATTTTATTTCTCTCGAGTCAATGCACACAAAACCACACACAAACAATCAGAGAGCAACAGGTGGTATTGGTATCAGCACGTCATGCGTCAGCTTTTGTCAATATCACACATTCAGATTTATGGTTCTTAAATTATGGATAATTTAATTCGGATGACGAAGACAATAAATAATGTGAGCTACACTCTTAAGTTACAAGATCGATAGAGTTCAGAAGATGAAAACCATTGGTATTGTGGCTTACTACTTAAATAAATCTGATATTTAAAAATCTTTTGCACAAAATAAAAAATCGTTTAAAAGCATTTGTGACTACTATTCCCACTTCCTGTTTGCTATACTTTTAAAATCCTTAAGAATTTTTTCAATAGGAAAAAAGATAAAATGAAAGTTAAAAAAATCAACATTCCAAATACAAAACTATCCTCCTACTAAATGATAAGCTACCCCCTCCACTGCTCTTTCCATAGCACTTATTTATGCACTCGTACTCGTAATCTAATGTCGACGAATGTGACGAGAGAACCACACAAACACGTACATCTGATTTGTCTTTTGATGCACACTGCTCACTGTAAATATTTATCTACGATGTAAACATCAAAGATACAATTTCATGCTTTCTATTTTAGTTCCCCTTACTTCTATGAGACGCGACGCGACAAAATAGCTTACATAGAAATGTAAGAAGCTTCATTTATAGGAATTTTAATTTAATCGTATCGGCTGTAATAAAATAGGAAATGAACATAAAAAAGTATGGTCAACCTCAACACATGCATAATATGTCTAATAATGAAATGAACATACCTTGTTAAAGCTTGGGGTAACTTTTTTTATATATCTCTGCACTTAAGGTAAATAAACTTTTCCACTGCATTACAAGTGTGTATATCTGCCTATATGTGCTGTGATTGTGATTTAAAAACTTTTGCCAACAATGCAAGTCAACAATGGTGCATGGTCTTATGCTTGGACTTGGACGGGATTATTCCTATCCTAATCCTAATGCTATGGCTCAGGCTAAAACGCGAACGCTCACATCCGTACACCTATCCAACCCTAACTTAACAATGCAATGCAACGTAAAAATGATCTATGATCTCAACTTCATTGCACCCACCATCATAACGCCCGCACCTGAGGCTCGGGGTCCACAGGCTACAAAGCAAACGGAACGGTTTCAGTAAAGACAGAAAATGAAAATGAGACCGTTTTCAATATTTTTGCATATGAAGCAATACGCATTTAATACGATTTCATAGTTCCTTAATAGATTCAAACTTAACAAACATTACCCCAGGTAAATGTTTTTTTTTTAAATACTGGGATTAAATATTTAAATCTTATTGAACATGACAAAAATGGACAGAGAAATTCAATTTAATTCCTTGATTTTCATTTTTCGAAACAAGGAAATGTATATAGACTATAGACTATACATATGCGAATGCTAAGGCTTCAAAAATTTAAAAAAGTATTATCAAAACTTTGCAGAATTTGTTCTGATGAAGATCATACATACCTATATATTATATTTTATATGTATATTTGGTCAAAATATAAGTTCAATATTATTATAGACTGATTTAAATTGAATGCTCTCGTGTCGTGTATTGTTATTTTAAAAATTCCTCAATCGGATTGTTTTTTTTTTTTAAATATTGGGATTAAATATTAAATCTTATTGAACATGACAAAAATGGCCAGAGAAATTCAATTTAATTCCTTGTTTTACATTTTTCGAAACAAGGAAATGTATATAGACTAGAACATACATATGTGAGTGCTAAGGCTCCAAAAATTCAAAAAAGTATTATCAAAACTTTGGAGTATTTGTTCTGATGAAGATCATATACATTATATTTTATATATATTTGAACAAAATATAAGTTCAATACAATATTATTATAGACTGATTTAAATTGAATGCTCTCGTGTCGTGTATTGTTATTTTAAAAATTCCTCAATCGGATTGTTTTTACATATTCTACTTGACGGGCTTATTATGTAACAGCAATAATTTATTATGCATTTCTCCTTAAATATTACTTCATAACTTCATATACATTTTGGTCCTATAGTGTAAATAAATGGTTATATATCATTATGTATAAATTGTTATAATAGCACTACTTACTCTTCATCAACAGTCTTTGTTCAATTTTGCAATATGACAGCTTACTGAGCTTACGGGAATTAATGTTATTAATTTACCGCAAAAAAAAATTTAGCATAACTTACAATTGCTGGAGAGTGAGATTGATTTAAATAAGCAAGTATTTGTGGGTTTCTTTTTAGCCAAAAATTCTTCTAATGGATTCCTGGACTTTTGTGTATGCATATTTCTTTGCAAAGTTATGAGAATGCAAATACCTAATTTTACAAACTATGCTGCATAGCACAATATCAACGTGGGGAAAACTATGAAAGTGTGGGAAGGGAAGAAGTCAAAGCAAGGAAAGAACTTTTGAGCATGTCTACTTTTATAGTTATGGATATGGATAGGAATCCTTGTTCGAGTGTTTTCCTCGAAAAGGACATGACATAATATAGGCTCTTTCTAACTATAGAATTGTTATACATTTAATCGCACCTAATTCAAGGGAAAAACTACACTGGAATACATCGTGTAGGTTAGTTTTTTGGACTAGAAAAGTGAAATTGGTTAAATGAATTCATTCATTACATGCATAAAAAATCAAATGAAAATGACATAAAGCATTAAGTACCGTGATTTATGCTCAAGTGAACATTATTTCAAACGATTACCAACTTTCGTGCATTAAATCCGGAAGAGCATTCTCCTTCAACCTTCAACATATTAGTCGATTGGGAAGAGATTTCAATTAATTATGTTTGTGTAGTGACAACATTCAATTCTCGCTGAAAAGAATAACGTAAAGAAAAGTGGAAATAAACTTGAATCTATTAAAAAAGGTAAGTACTTTTGTAATACATACGACATAAATATCCGCTACGACTTGACAATGAACAAAAACTCTTCATGAGATAAAATGATTCAAGTTTAGTAAGGGCAAATGGTGAAATGCATATGTACAATGCATTTTGTAGTCTTTCTCTCGGGCCACTTTCACGATACATTTCTTTGTCAGCTGAGCTGATACTGATACGAAGAATTTGGACGTTGACAAAGTTGCAATATTTGCAAGTTAAAAAACTTTAATACCTTGCAAATATTCTTATTTCATTTTATAGCACATTAATTATTTTCAAAACTTTTATTTTTTAAACACTTTAACAGCTTTTCTTTAGTGGAAAATTATTAATGAACGAACATGTCGAGCAGTGCTGACTCTTCTCCTATGCGTTTTGGAAGCGGATCGGAGTTGAATTTTGTTGGAACTGCGGCTGACCCGAACTTTACTGCTGAAATTTCGAATAAAATGCGTGTGCCTCGTAAAATTAGAGTTGGTAAGCCTATAATTTCATCTTTATCTCTAAAAGCGCGGAGTAAGCAATCTATCAAACACATAATTAGTCCAACTAAAAACTGGGCGTGTAACCTGCTTTGTCCCGTTTTGAGGACAATGTTGCCATTTTCATTTTTAATATTCTTGTTTCAATTGTTTGAAACTATTCAATTTCTATTGTCAGAATGATTGTTAGAGAGAAGGTGATGTGATCAGTGATCATCAAATTCATTTGAATTGTGGTGAATTGAGTTTCGTTCATCAAATTCATTGAACATTGTAATTTCCAAAAATTGTAAATGATAAAAAGCTGGGGTTGCATGAATTATACTCTGCTCTTTACTTTGAGATTGACGCCAGCATGGTAAATGTTTTAAGGTGATGCTGGTGAAAGCGATGATGTTAACTCGGGTTGGGGTAGGCCCTCCCTCGGAGCATCATCAGCAGAGAAATATGCGATGCAAGTTCCGGACAGAATTATTGTGACGGGTAAGTATGAATAAATTGTGGCAAACATAACTGACTTCGATCAGTTTTTTGATTCAATTATGATATGATAACCTATTCACGACATCCTAACATGTCTATCTTTAGGAAAAGACCAGCATGTGGGAACGAAAGCATTACCAAGAGAGCTTCAACTTGAATCAACAGTCATGCCATTGCCACCGGATCCAGAGACTATTCGAATACAGGTTAGCGTTTTTACTTATGGTCTGTAGTGTACAATATACAGTGTGACATGAAAGGAACAAAAGTCACGTTAATGAATTTTTTTTTACTTCAGACACCTCCAAGACAAATAACTTTGCTTAACTCACGGCCAGAATCCTATATGTCAACGGATCCGGAAGATGATAATGATACTTTAATCGTAGAGAACGACCAAGCAAGATTTGGAAACGATATGTTGCCCAATGGTAGCGTTATGCTATACCAGGAGCGCGGTGGGTTGACACGAAAGTGAGTTACTTTTCAAACTATACATTTGAATAGTAAATTGAAGTCTGGCTGAGAAGAGAGTACTATAACAATTTTGTTTAACAGAAGCAAACTGGATTCGGCCATGATGAATGGGGACATGAATGAAGAACTCGTTCATTTACGAGAACAGTTAAGTCGCATGAACAGAAGAGTGCTTGCGTTGGAAGAAGACACTGCTGATCGAAAAGAACGTGAACGCTATATGGTGATGGTTGGTTTACTCTACGTGGCATTCAAAGCAGTGAGTTGGCTTTTCCGGTCAGGTCATCAATCATCATAAATACATTGCCNTACGTGGCATTCAAAGCAGTGAGTTGGCTTTTCCGGTCAGGTCATCAATCATCATAAATGCATTGCTGTTGCTTCAAAAATATCTACAAAGTAAAATAGTTTCATGGTCAAGCTTATTCGAAAATATTCATGCGAACAAACATTCTAGAAGAGTTTGTGAAGAGTCGAATACCTATTTTACGTATAAGCTTCTAGTTTTTCAAACACTATTTTTTAAAAAGTCGTGGCTTAATTTAGTTAAGTCCGAGAAAATTAAACCGCTATTTGGGATTTTGGATGAATATCCATGAACATTGAAGGTGCGATGAGATGATACCGTAGTACAAGGAGTGTTCGTAAAACATTTCAATTTTTCAGTTTAAAAAGGTTCAATTGTTTTTTTTTCTTTGCTATGTTCGGTCCTTTAGTTGGGTTGAACTGTGGTGCGGAAGCATTTAATAAAATGCACAGAATTTACTTCAAAATTTCACAATTTATTTGTAATTGTTAATTTTAATTGTACAAGAACATTTGAATCATAGGGTTTACGTGCCCACCATACCTAGCTTGTTTTTAGCATTGTTATACTTATTATTATGAACCAAGTCATCTCGTTCCTTTATATAAATGATAGTTTAAATCATAAGAATTAAAGAATTACACTCACTCAAAAAGACTTATTTATTTAAGATTAGTTTAAGACGTTTGCCATCTCCAATTGTTAAGAAAAATTATATGTCGATTGTATAGTTGTACAATATGTGTACATGAACATATAATTGTTACGCATAGTATGTTAAAAATCTGTAATAAAAATATGCATTCATTCAGATCCTTGTAAATCGACATTTGTTTTTTTTTCTTGCCATAATAGTCGTATTTTTTTCATAATCATACTTGAATGTGTCTTGAATTTTGTTGGCCTAATAGATCTGGAGAGAAGTTTAGCATACGGTTTGGTTAATGAGAAATTGCATGTTGAAATTGCGTCAGATTCGATCACCTTTTCTCTGACTGCTTTGTGTTTCACATTTAGTATTGCCAATCTATTGTTCAACAAGACTAAATAAATAACTAAATTAACTTTTATTTTGTTTTTAAGAGTAAACCACAAAACGTTGAAAATTTAACGGGAGTAACGAGAATCAGATTGTTCGTCTAATTAACATTTGGGCGTTTAAAAATGGAGCCCGAGTCATCTTTTAAAATCGACAATAAGAAAATACATGAGGGTATCAACAAGGTCGACGCTTTAAAAAAATTCAAAATCGACGACTCAACTTTTCTTGATGAATTGGACGGCCGCAGCCCATGCCCTGAATGCTGCAAGTCACGGAAGTTTTTCTGTTACACTTGTTACATACCCATGCCCCCTTTGGAGGGTAAACTCCCAAGGATAAAGGTATGAAATGAAAGTTTTCTCTTTAACTTTTACTAAATAAATCTAATGACAATTAC
>JAHZMX010000783.1:12017-33934 GCA_027743895.1 Seira musarum | reverse complement strand
TCAAATTCCTCGGATATGAACACAATAAAAAATCCTTAAACGGTCAGAATCACTTGTTACTCATGATGACATGTATGTAGGCATGCATCATAAAATGCATAGTTTAACGAAACTTCGATTCTTCGTGACCTTGTATCATTTTATTTTATGAGAATTGCCTCAAATGAAGTAGCAACATGAATGGAGGGGAAAAAATGAGACTGTCTTGGCAGACTGATTTATTTACGGCTCTGACCTCCAATACAGCACTCATGCAACAAAGAATTATAGAAGAATCATGGAACTCACGAAAGTCCTACGAACCGTCTAGAATATAGAAAACAATTTGCAATACATCGACTGCTGGATGCATCTTGGAATTTTTGCTGCAAAATGATTTATTCCAGTTTTGTGTAATTTAAAAAAAAAAAAACTTTTAGAATTTCTGCCAAAGCATAAATAACATAGAAGAGACCACTTTGTAGTGACGTCAGTAAAATTAGAAATGTAAATGGTTTGTGAGCAATACAATTTGTATTACGCTTTCTTGAAGAAATATGAAGGGTATAAATAGTTTGTACCAATAAGATTTAAATGGGGAATGCGACTTGGAGCTGGAACTGGCAAATCTCCTGAAGAGTAAGGTACCAAGCTTCCATTTTCATCCAAGCAATTTTGGTAGTTGAGATAGACAAAGTTCCTTTCTTTGAATCCGATAGACCTGAGGTGGGCTTTAATGACGGCAATTGATGTATCATCCAAAGTTCTGGTGGAAGAGGTGACACTAAAACCTCTAAGTCCATTGTCGAAGCAACTGTCCCACACAATGTAGTTTTTGTTGTCGGTGAGAGCAATAGAAGAGTAACCTGAGACCACGCCTAAAATCAAAATTATCTTTTAGTAAAGCAGTTCTACTTAAGTCTGGGTTTGAGCTTTTTATTTACTAGAAATTTGGACAATCGGAAATCAAACCTCTTCCAACTGGAAGTTCAAACCGCCAAAGCTCAGGAATGTTTGTGGCTTGCGCCAAACTCTTTTGAGATTTTCCATAACCAGTCCAAGTGGCTCCGAAATCAAACCTCTTCCAACTGGAAGTTCAAACCGCCAAAGCTCAGGAATGTTTGTGGCTTGCGCCAAACTCTTTTGAGATTTTCCATAACCAGTCCAAGTGGCTTCCTTGAATCCATCATGAAGATTCCCAATAATGCATGAGTTCTCCATCTGTTTCTCGGTCAAAACTGAAAAATGTTCGGTCTGGTAAAAGAACTGGGTCAAGATATAAGTAGTGTATTTGTCCGCAATGGGAATATTAACTGACTGGATTAGCCCGATGATGGTATTCATCCTACAAAGATTTCAAAATTGCCCATTTTATTTTATACGCGAATGTGTTAATGACGCATTACTGTTAAACAATAAATGAACCAAACGCGCTTACCCAACTTGCGTTGTAGTCTTTAGTGATAAAATTTCCAGGGCAAAACTCTGCAAAATCTTTCACATCCAAAGCATCAACTGCCTGGTATATGGCAAAGGATGCAAATAATAGTTTATGAATCAACTGAAACCCCATGATTAATTTTAGGAATTATTTCTGAGTCTGAGTCGGTATCAATAAAAGTTAAGATTTGAGTGCTTGAGTCTGACTTGACGTTGACCAGCAAATGAAAACGTTGGGAAAGCGACTTTTACCTTATATTTATAGCTCCACAAGCTCAGCTTTTCTCCATTTTGAATTTAAGATTTTTAAGGATATCTTCCAGTCGATCTGGTTCTACTCGTAAATCAACCAGATTTAGGCATCTGTTCTTTTCTCATGCTAATATTATGCATATCAGATTTTGACCGCGAACGTTTCATGAGTCATGAGAATAATGAACCAAGTCTTCGTTAGGTCAGGTTAATGTCAAAATTACATGTTCCATCCCAGCATTTTAGGGAGAAGTTTCGAGTAGGTAGTTTTCTCAGTACATTGGCATTGCATTGTGAAAAGTGAAATGAATCTAACAAAATCCAAAGGTTTAATCATTTTTAGTGGCCTTTCTTGTGTGGTTGCAACCGACAATTGGAGAAATTCGTACATATTTGCACGTGTAAGCAATAATAATATCACAAAAATCCAAATGACACAACAAACTCCTTGCTTGCTTTTGGAATTGCACGGGTTTTATGATCTTGTCCTAAAACCAGTTTGGTTGGAAATTCATATACAAGCAGTCTCTGGCTTTATCCTAAAACAGTAATTGTCTGCTGGAACTCTGAAAATATTTGAAGTTATTAATCTTGTCAAACGCTAACCTGATATAGGATTTGTTATTATTTGACTTTGATGCTTTGTTTGTTTGTACTTAAAAGTTGTATGACTGGAGACATTGTTTGGAATTTTTAAAACTTGATCTTAATGAACAATCCAACAACAATCCAAGATCATCGCTTGGCATGTTTTGAACAAGTTTTGTCCATGTATCAGGTTCATTAAAAGAAAGTTGGCAAAAAGTCAGCATCTTTGACAAAGTCGTTAACAATCCAACAACAATCCAAGATCATCGCTTGGCATGTTTTGAACAAGTTTTGTCCATGTATCAGGTTCATTAAAAGAAAGTTGGCAAAAAGTCAGCATCTTCGACAAAGTCGTTTCACTTTTTACGTACCTAACCCAAAGTTCAAAGAGAACTTCACAAAAGCTACTTATATGATATAAGCGGTCGAAAAACCTTCGTTCTACAAAGCAGTATGTGCTAGCAATTGCCAATGTAAGAACAATAGGAATAGTAGTTGAATGAGTTGGAGACAATTCTTTTTTCTGATCCTTTGTTTTTAGAAACATAATACCAAACGAGAACTTTTGGGTAAGCATCACATCAGAATTGGCAATGGGACGCTATCTCAAAAGTAATTGAACACTATAAAGTTTCTTTTCCTTCAGTTTCATCGAGTCTGGAGAGAGCACCTGCCTGAATAGTACTATAGTACTATCATAAACATGGAGCACATTTGTAAAAGTTAACAGATTGGAAATGTGAGACAGCTTAAAAGGAATAGTTATTGACTGGCAATAAGACTCAGAATAGACGCTGCTGGTGGCTGTTTTTGGGAAAGCTAGATTGTACGTGATTGATATGAGATGTGTATTCCTTATCCAGTAAGATCCAATCATGTCCAGACGTAATTGTCTTTGTCACAAGTAATTACGAACAAAAATCTTTGAAGTAAATCTTCAAAGCCTCAGCACCAGTAACCAGTACGTATTTAATAAATTGTGTTTCCTGCAACCAATTGTCTTTCTCAATTTATCATAAACATGGAGCACATTTGTAAAAGTTACCCGATTGGAAATGTGAGACAGCTTAAAAGGAATAGTTATTGACTGGCAATAAGACTCAGAATAGACGCTGCTGGTGGCTGTTTTTTTGGGAAAGCTAGATTGTACGTGATTGATATGAGATGTGTATTCCTTATCCAGTAATATCCAATCATGTCCAGACGTAATTGTCTTTGTCACAAGTAAGTAAGAACAAAAATCTTAGAAGTAAATCTTCAAAGCCTCAGCACCAGTAACCAGTACGTATTTAATAAATTGTGTTTCCTGCAACCAATTGTCTTTCTCAATTTATGGCATTATGTTAAATCAAATCCGTATTATTTTTCTCTAAACCCAATACAATTCAATTATTCTGCCTCCTGAAAAACGGTAAGTCGCAGCAGATGCTAGATAGATTTGTTTTTTGTGAAGAATAAAAGAGGAAGGAACATTGCTTATTCTAATATTCACTGTTATACTTTGATCTTATTTTCACCAATATACAAAAACGAAGTGAGTGAAGCACACAAATATAAGTAAGGCAAAATTGTTAATATAATTACTTTTTCTTAAAGAAGTAAGTGGAGTAGAGATAGTTATCAGGAAGAAAATTAATAGGACCACGAGATGATGGTGTGTATGGTGGAGCTGGTATCGGGAGATTTTCGGGGTCGGGTGCAATGTTCCCTTTCGTATCAAAACAACTGATGTAGTTCAGGTACAGAAAGTTTCTTTCCTTAAACCCAATTGACCTCAGGTGTGCCTTGATTACAGCGAGGGATGTTTCATCCAAAAATGTGGCCGTGGCAATCACAGCAAACCCTCGATGCTTATTGTCTAAACAATAGTCAAAAACTGTGTAACTCTCATTGTCAGTGAGAGCAATGGAAGCGTATCCCGAAATCGAACCTGCCATTCAAAAAATTAAATGCAAATTCAAATTGAATGCAAAAATTCAGTAATCTTATAAAAGTTTATTATTACCTCCTGGAACTGGAAGATCGAAACGATAAAGTTTGGGGATCTCGGTGCGAAAGTACCTGATAGAGCGAGACTGGTCATATCCAGTCTGATTTATATGCTCCCATCCATTAATTTTATTCACAAGTAGACACGAATTCTCCAACTGAGACTCGGTGAGGAGTTTGAAGTCTCGTGATTGATACAGATATTGCGTCAAGTAGAATACATTAAACTTGCTCGTCAATGGAACATAATAAACCACTTCAGACGTAAAATCTCGGATATTCTCCTAAGTAAACAATAAGTAACAAAGTTATAGACTTGACCCCAAAAAACTTTTTCATTACTGAGTGCGAGCTTACCCAACTAGAATTGTAATCTTGAGTTATGAAATTCCCTGGACAAAATTCTTTTATTTCGTCTACGTCAAGAGAATTAACAAAATTGAAGACGGCTAAAATTATGAATAATGAGCTTATAACTTGGCCTTTTATGAGTCCCATTGTATCTGTAATACCAAAATTAGAAGTTCTTTAATATTGGAAATTTTTTCAAAATTTGTACAAAAAAATCGTATATTTAGTCTCTACTAGTTTGTAGTCAATGTTTGGTCTAAATCCTGAAAATGATAAAATTGGAATGAGTGAAACAAAGATTTGAAGGTAGTACTTTCATTACATGCTCCAGGCTCATATCATTATCTAAAAGAATCCAGCAGCCTTCATTTTTTTCTTCATTGGCATTGCCTGACATTCTCATATTAGAGAAATATTGTATGTCTACTAGTAATTATTGATAGAATGAATGTAAATCAAACTCCGACATGCGTTGAAAGGTAAAATAAAAATCTGTTCCAATTACTGTAAAACTTCCTGGAATGAAACAAAACGTAAACCAGTTATAGTTTACAACCCTTCTCACACCTCGATGACTAGATCAACACATTATAATTAGATAAATATAAAAATAGTTTCCAGCCATTGATTTGATGCTTTGATTACATATTACTATAAAGTTGAACTTTTATTTTTTCATTCGAGAAACCTGTTATTATTGCCTCCTCCCTCAGTTTTCCTCATATCATATCTGATTAGGCAAACAATTATTTCATATTTTTTGTCATTGCGTGACTGGGGTTACGTTTGTCTGTACAGAATGTAAAGGCTAGACAATTAATTCGGCTTATTTTCTTTACTCGTGATTTCCTAAAAAAAGACTTCGTAAATGCAGCGAATTAGATCAGTTTCTCATGCTAAACGTCATGAAAAATAGGGAGATTTAGTACCTCCCAGCAGGATTTAGAATTTTTTTATGAATGGCATGTACAACATTTCAAAGGAAAATTTATTGCATCTGTTAAAACTCTGTCCATTTCTAATGAGGAAGATTTTCATTACGAAAGAAACTAGCCATAAAAATATGATTATCTTACCCTGAGGAAGGATCAGTCAGGACCCTTACCATTGTAAATTATGTTAATTTTAGACGTTTTTTATTGCAAAGCGAATTGACATGAGGAGGGAACAAAACATGGAAGACTTGGAGGTGAGCTTGCTCAGCTCACCCATTGTCACAATCGGCAAAATCAATATTTAAAAATGAATAGTAAATCATTTAAGGCATACAATATTTTTATTTAATTACAACTATGGTCATTTTCATGTTTGTTTGCTTTGTTGTTGCATTATGCAACGCATCATGTCGTACTTTTCAAAAAAGGGAAATGCTTATTTTTTGGCTTTTAGCTCAGAATCGTCCCAGTTAGTTCGTGAAAATCCCTTAAAATTGGCAAATTTATTGATTTTTAAATGTTTAAAAACCTTCAATCACGAATCATGAAGGTATGTTTACGAGACAAGTGATTGGGATTGGCGTGACCGATCTTTAAGTTCATTACAAAAGGTTTTTCCTTTCGTAATAGAAC
Organism: Seira musarum; assembly: GCA_027743895.1. Classification (NCBI taxonomy): domain Eukaryota; kingdom Metazoa; phylum Arthropoda; class Collembola; order Entomobryomorpha; family Entomobryidae; genus Seira; species Seira musarum. Next base: position 27,767 of record JAHZMX010000783.1, on the reverse strand, counting down.
CGATCTATATCGTGCAACTCAATCGTACCACTTGAAACACAGGCGAATTGTATGCATACATATTTCGAAACATTTGTTTTTATTTGCAAGTAAGAAATTGTATTATGAATTTCCCGTACAAAAATTTTATATTGCTCGAGTACATGACCGCCTTCGTTCCGTAGGTAATCATGCATTATGCATGTGTAAGAAGTATATAATCAGTTGTAAATTCAGAACAAAATTTTTCTACATTGAAATTCATTTTTCATAAACACAAAATTTATGGAACATGAAATAATGACCATGGATGAGTTTTGGCAAATAAAAGAGTCTAGCGGAACAGTTAATTATGTATTATCTAAAAACTGCAGAATATTTTTCTATACATTTTTACTTCGTAAAATATCGGTCAATATAGACCCACTCTATACAGGACGTAAAATTCCCTGAGTCTCTAGGCACTCATATTGCGTTAAGAAAATGGTATTGGTCACATTTTTCTGTAGCGTCCTATGTAAAGCACGATTCATCTCAATTTTTTCTGCCATTTGGCATTTTGTGCAATCGTTTCAATTTGCAAAAAAATACCGCGTTTGTCGTGACTTTAGCGTTTTTCTAAGACAAAACAGAAACACCCCTCTTATGTCATTTGTTATGATACAAGTTAAAGTCAAAGTCGGGATCATGCATGGACAAATTTAGCAATATGAGCTGAACACATCATTTGGAAAATTGGCAAATGGCAATGTTTGTGTGACATTGAAAATGGTGACCTGGCTCTATTTTAGTTTTGAATTTGTTTAGATAGAAAAAATTTAATAATTGGTCAGTTTAAATAACACAATAGCAAGAACAAGAATATAAGTATAGTATAACATCTTTTTCTTACCAAAATATGTTTTTAGAGACGGACTCTTTTAGACAATGCAATGGCCATTTGCCATTCCTACAAGAATTTTGCAACAATAATAATATTTAGTGGCCTATGTCCGTCTGGCGTCGTGACCGGATCTCCTTATGATTACGCGCAATTACAACTTTCAGCACAATTTTTGTATTTTGTCCTTTAATTTATGATTGCTTTTATAAAAGGAATCCCGTAATTTATTTAAATATTAAGTGCTAAAGTAAAATTAAAAGAGACTCCCTACCATTTTCTTTGTACTCTTGCTTGTAAATGTTTTGAATACGTAGGCAGATTACCGTGTGTATTAATTATGTTCGAAGATGTTGCAAACAAAGCTTATCATGCCCTTGACCATGTCGTCAAACACGCTCACCCCCATAAATATGTGGTTGTGGACAAGGGACAAATTGTATTGGAAGAAGTCATCTTCATAAAAAAAAGCTGCCAGACGGGAACGTGATTAACATGTTTATTGCATTTTATCAATCTTAGCATCAGTTCAATAGGTATCATATCATTAATAAAAATGATTTTAAGTTTTACTACTGCGCTATAATTATTGTTTATCCTCCATTATCTAATTCTGGCAAAGATCGTAATTGAATGCGCCTTTTATCAGACACTCCATCAATCTTTTTTTCAGAGATTCAGTTCTTTGCATAATTTTAATCTTAAGCGTGCAAATTGATTTCTTTACATAATAAACTACCAAGCCATGCAAATGTGCAAATAGTGTTGTGTTTAAAAATATCGGTCTGTGTATGTACTTATGAGCACTAAAAAGCATATTAGAATTAAGGTTTTACGATCTAGTGGGTGTGTTGTATCATACATTCCATATAGGTAATGGAAAGATGTGTCCAGTTTCACAAAGCCAAAACACTGTGTTTTGTGATCCACAGAGAACCAAGTTGTCCTGCAGCTAATTCATTTGCATTCATTCATGCACCATTTCCATTAAAGCAAAAAAAGTATGAAGTTAATATGGATATTTTTATGCATAATGAGCTGAATGAATTGCTTCCCGATTCATGAACATATTTTTTTTATGTTTTGCGTTCTACTTGATGCAAATACGGTTAATTCAAGGTAGGAATGATTGATATTAAAAAATATAGGTAGTCATAAAAAGGCACGGAATAAAAACATTGAAGACTCATGCCAATCAGCTAATGAAATCTCATGTCCGTTTTGTTTGTTTCAGGTGTCATTCCCAACTGGCTTGAAGGTAAGTTAATTAATTAAACATGATGAAACGTCATTTCAATGGATTTGGAAGAAAAATAAAAATGGATGTGAAAGAGCAAGCAAAAATGGAAGATGGTCTTGAACTTACATGACCTCAATGTGCATTTTAATAAACAGGACGTTTGATGAGAACGGGTCCTGGAGTATTTGATCTGGACGACTTCAGCGTAAATAGCTACCTGGATGGCTTTGCAATGATAACGAAGTTTGAAGTACGGGATGGTAAGGTAGGTAAAATCTTCGTAAATCGATCTAGATGCTATTGTCAAAAACAGTCAAAATGAAAGGTTTTAGCTTGTCAAATTCTAATTTTACGAAGCTTCTTTAACTAAGAAACAATTTTTCTTGGCTGCTCTATCTTCAAAGGGGAGAGGAAGCGATAGATAAAAACAACAGTCATTTTATAATTAGCCGTTCTAAAATTAAATAAAACTTTAAAATTAAAAGTCGAATGTGCAGGCGGTAAAGAGTGAAGGTTGCGCATCACCCAAAATACAAAAACGACTAAAATAAATTTATCTTTGCAGGCTTTACATTTGTGAGCTATATAAATAGATGGGTTGAAAATAGCATTTTCCCCTCTCGGCATATGTTCGTTTCTGGCAATTATTATTAAAAGTTTAAATTTACAAAGTTTCATTTCTGTATCGGGCGTTCTAAAAATTACTTGAAACCTAAAATAAAATTCTGTTTTTGGATTGACTGGGATTGGCTATTTCCGGCCGTCATGTATTTATGCATTTCTTCTTACAGTTTCTGAAAAGAACAGCTTCATCTGCCATTCACATTATTTGGCTTTCTATTCTGTTCATGTAAGCTAAGAAAAGCGGATAGACGCAAATAGATATTTATCGTGAGTAAAAAGGATGTTTGGAACCTTAGAAAAGGGAAGCTGATGAAAACCTTTTTGGCTTCTCTACTACTCCGAAGAGAAGCCATACGCGTGCTATTATAAGCATGTAAAAGTTCATATGCAAATCTATGACTGAACATAATAACGGTGAAATTCATCCACTTAGAGAGTGCTGTACTTTTGAGATTCCTTGTGGAACGCATCACACGAATCTATTCTACGTTTTCAGAATTGAGAGATTCTTGTAAGGCAGAAACACAAAAGCATATATCATGGGAAAATTCCACTTAAGTGCTAACATGCATTTCTCAAAATTTTGTAGAGTTTCGTTGGACTAAGGCTGAAGTTGAGCGTTTCTTTCATAGTCCCATTGACAAGCTTTGGCTGAACCCTATCATAACAAGAAAAGGATTCTCTTCAACTTCAATAGTTTTTGGGATTTCATAATAAGTCAATAACACTCTTGCAATCGAAATGGCTTGTATGAATGGGAAATCATTCATCTCATGATAAAAACTTTTATTTACTGCTGGAGGAACTGCGTGACGGATGAGCGTCCCTCTAAGATAATGATGGTAAATGTTGATGATGGTAGGTGCGTATAAATACTCACGTGGCAAGAACAGAAGTTTCTGCTGAAAAATTAAAAATAGTGTATCCAAAAATGAATCGGGATGAATAATAGTACACAGGAAAAAGGATAAAGCCACAAGGAAAATGCATTATTTTCTCACTCACGTCATGCATAAACAAAATAGTATCAGGCTTCTCATATGTAATAGTAATATGTAGTGAAGCATTTATTTTTGTATGAAATGCACATTTATTTATAAATTGTAAAATTTCTGAATGCATATTTCTGGTTTGGGCTAATTTTGGAGAGTGAGGGCTATTTTTGCGAGGTTAATTTCAGACGTGTCTTCTTTATTTATAAAAGGTAAAGTATAAAAATGGAAAAACGTTTAGGATAGTGATGATGAGGATGAAGCTGCTGCTGTTCAGCAATAAAAGACATTTCCATGCAAAACCAAAAGAAAGTCAGAGCCAATATACAAAAGCCAGCTTACCAGTTAAAAAATCAACAACGGATATACATAGACACATCGCTCATTTTAACTTTAGCATGTCTAAAAGTAGTAATCTAAATATGAAACTTTTAATTTTGGATTTGTTAAAATTGGAAATGGTTCAGTTCGATTTCGTGCGGAAGACGTGGATATTTATAAAAGTAGAAAGAGATCTTTGGTAGGTGCAACATCCGATCTATTTTTGATGATAGGTGTGTTTCCCTTAGAATAACTGCTAGTCACTGCTCATTTTTGTGGAAATGCGCTTTTGAAGCAAACTAAAATTACGGTTCTAATTTTTCACATGGAACAAAAAATACGTTTCTTAAGACAAAATTTATTTTCACTCTGCTTCATTTATATTTATCCTTCCTTCAAAACATTGCTCACTTTCTTTTCCTCCTGCTCTGAGAAATGACTGCACTTTTGTTTAGATTAAGCTATTTTAAAAGACTCCCTAATTAGATTTGATGATAATGATGCAGTGATGTGATGAGAAAGGGTTCAAAGTGTGAATGCTTCGAAAACCAGCCAACAACCCAACAACGATACAAGGAAACGTGCAAGTAATTTATATGCGATGTAAACATATTGGCGTGGTCGAATGGACATTTGCTCGTTGATGAAAACATTACTGATGTTCCTTGTCACTGGGTAGAATAAAATTTATGCCGTTTTAAAGAATATTTTTTTGCGAGACATAAAAGACGTGCTCGTATACCTATTATTCTCCTAATATAAGTCCGTGTCATGTTTGTCGAATTTTATGTCATGCAAATTAAGTAAAAGGGAATATGTATTACTAAGTTTGTGGAAAACTCAAAAATTCCTTTCCCTGAATTCAATATTTTTTGACCACCCTCGTCGTTTATCTGAAATACTAGAGAATGTAGATAGGAAAATGTTTATTTTGAAGTCCCCTTTGAAGTTTTTTAGGCTTTGATGTTCGTTGAAGCAGGAAAATACACCATGATCCATACGGTAATCCTGTGATCTTTAATTTCAGGTGACATACTGCCAAAAGATGCTTGAATCAGAAGCGTATACTCGAGCTGTAGCCGCACGAAGGCCAGTGATGATGGGTGAATTTGGAACAAGAGCGTTTCCGGATCCCAACAAAGGTATGTAATAAAATGCCAAAAACTATGTCAATACATACTTATTATCTCATCCCACATTCATCCATAAATTTACCTCCCATGCACAACAATATTTCCTTCATGAAGCTCACCGTCACCGTGTTCTTACGAAACTATTCATTCTGAAAGCATAAAAGTTTGACTTTAATAATACAAATGCGCTTTCCTTTTTTATTTAAAAAATTGCATGTCTATTCTCATAGGATTTCTTCATCGGATGTTCTCGACTCTGGTGAGTAACACACAACACACTTTTCGTTTAAAAAATTGCGTTTCCACAAGATTCAGAGGCGATTGCTCTGGAAGGAATATCCATTTTATGGCCCATCCAGTTTAATACGGGTTCCATTAAGGTTGACAGGAATTTTGCTATGAAAAAAAAATGCCTTCTGAACTTGGTAAGACAGACCTTTTTGCCACTCCATTTACGACTCCAAGTTATATGTATTCGAATTGGATTCCTAAGTTGGGAGAAGTAGTAGGCAACAGATAATATGGAAATGACATGAAATTACCGTTAGCAAATGTTATCACACAGGAAATGAATGTATGGAGTGTAGCTTCAAGGCTTTATACAATAAAATTGCAATTGTTCTTTATGACATCGTTCACGGTATATTGCACGGCTGTGTCATTCGACTCCCTTCAAGATGACTGCAAATACGTGCGTTTGTTTAGCACGATGAAAATTCTATAGTTCCTGTCTCTCTGGTGCAGGAGAACTACTAATCCAGCCTTGTAATAGAGCAGTAAATGTGGAATTTGCGCAGTGTTTCAAATGAAATAGCCTATCATTGATCGTTTTCCAGGTGCCAACGGATCTGACCGACAATAATGTAACGGCAATGTACCGCATCGAACATGAGGTGTTTGCTGCTTCTGAAACATGCTTCGTGAATTCCATCAACCCAGACACGCTTGATAAAAAAGAAAGGGTGAGTTTATTAACTTTTTTTTGTTTTGTCTTCGCCGTATATCATCATTACTCATTACATTACCTTTTATTTCAAATCAACAATTGCAAGGTACTTTATAGACCCTCACGTGTTAATTTATGCAAGTACACCATTGCTTTGTGTAAACACGAACTTGTAATTGCAATCAAAGTCATTTCTGCATTTAATTTACATTTCTAATGAAAAAATGACTATTTTTTGAATACACAAAAACCAATGAGTGGATGGATTTTTTCTTACGTATCTTGCTATTGACACTGAGGAAAATGCAATTTTCGCCTGCCTTGTGGATTTCAATAAATTTTTTTCAGTGTTACTTTTCTTATTATGAAAGTGTCCCGTAAATCCTTTCATTTTCCAAAGGTAGTCATTTTTAATCTTGACTTGACTCAACTCATTTAAAAAGAAACAAGTCATATTATAATAATATTCATTTAGGGAATGATACTTTCTTTAGTACTCTGAACACAAAAAGGAGATGCGTAATCTGATTTTGATTATGATTTTGAAATCACCGTACAAAGTATCGTTTTATTTGGGCATTCACTACCCATAGCTCATAATATAATTTTTCGTCATTGTCGTGTCATGATAATGTTCTTGCTGCATTTGTACTATTGACGTTTTGCTGAGTATGAAAATCTAGATAAGCGCAGCAAAAATGATCCGGTACTTCGTCTTTTCCTTGCTACTTCTTTATAAGTACCTTCGGGAATCCCTAATTTATCAAACACATGCATCTAAAAATCTGCATAAGCAGTAGTAGCACCATTGCTTTCGACAAATTTGGCGACAGGATGAGGGATTGGTAGGACATTATTAGCAGTTAAATTCTGAATAAGTATGTAATTATTCACTGATGAGTAACACAATTTAATTTAGCGCAACGTGTACATGCCTTGAGGCTTTCGGTAAAAGTCGATGTTGGATTTATTGTTGGTTAATTTTGTCATCATCTTCGTGATCTTCAACATGTTATGGACTACCCCATGGGGTCCCGATTTAATGTCGTTCTTCTCTAGAAACCTTATAAAGGTTTCTTTAGCTATAGCATGGGCTTTACCCTGAAAAAGTACCACATAACAACATTCATCTTTTATTGCGGAACAGATAAACCCAAATTTGCAATTCTTCGTGAAGATGTGAGTGGCTCTTGAGAAGGCACGCATGTATGTGATGTGACAATCGAGAAGAAAACCCCTTACTTCAAATTTTGAAAGGTTGGGAGAGACAAGAAGAGACAAAGATTGAGGACCACTCACTTCCCATTGTTAGTCGTCGTCATCACCGGGAGCTTCAGCTTCAGTAAAAAAAATGAACGTGGATACTAATTTTGGAAGATAGGGGTTTGAGGAAGATTTGCACTGTTGATGATCGCACGTGAGTAACTCGTACAAAACGTTGAAGCTCACCTGGGAGTTCTTATTAGCACTTCTTTCTTCAGGTGATGATAATGCATTATGCATAAGAATAAGAACAAAGTCCCTTTTTCCAAAAAGGAAGGGAATATATTATTAGTATTAGCCTTTGGATTGAGGAGACATGCGACAGTTAACAATTTTTTTACAAGGAATTTTAAAAATAATAAAAACAGCAGTGATGCATAAAATGTGAAATGCGGATAAAATGGTAATTTAATCTTTTTTTGAAAATGGTTTTTTTATTTTTTTGTATAAAAGATGAGGGTTGCATAATAATCCTCTTTGTCAAGTAAAGAAAGGATTTTTAAAATATGAGCGGAGGAAAATACTGGGATGATTGTGATGCAAAAAAAGGATTGTTTAATGCCTACAGATTTGAGCATTGAGTGTGTTGTTGTGAGTAGGCAGGAAAGATTCTTGTTTTGGCTGTGATTTTTTTTGGCAATGTCCTTTAGGTACTGAATAAAAATGCAATTTTGATATAAAAAATCGTCAACGTCATCAGTCATCACGTAAGGTCTTTTTTTGTGACTGTAGCACAGCTTTGTCCTATCTTATTCTTTAGGTTTGACGTTGCAACAAAAAAGTGCATTTTCTATGCAAATGTAACTGCATTGCGTGTTAATAATAGATCGAAAATATTTTTAAACGTGTCATTAGTTCTTATGGAATACAAAGATTTTTGAATGTTACATACTCGCCGACATGTTTAGTTAGAAATGAGTAATTGAAACGAATACAAAATTTATGCACAGCCTATTATGTACGTAAAATAGTGTCTGTTTGCAAGCCATCTTGATCATTTTCCTCCTCCACTATTATAAAGCGCAAAGGTCTCCTTTGGTGAACTGAAGCTCAGGGACTAGGGACCCTCGAAATTTTACGTGCTACTTTACCAAAGTTTAATGTCCCTAAAAGGCTCAGTCAAAGCAATAAAATCCTGTGACATTCTCCATATAATTTAAAATCTCACCATGTGGCCAGAGGAGATGAAATGAGTCATTTGGCATTATACTTATCCTCGTGTAACAGGATTGTTGGAGGATCATGTGCAAATCCATTTTGTCCATAAGCAGCATTTACTTGATTTTTCTTTAAAATTTACCATTTTTTCTATGGCCAAATGATTGATGGGTAGCAAGACTCCAAAGTCAACATAAAAGCATGTAATGTTGTGACATAAATAACGAGTATCTGTAGAGTAGCTGCTACTTTTCATACGCAAAACCATTAGAATTCTCTTATCCTATTTTTCTGTTTACAGATTAACCTTTTTTGAAACTTAAAAGCATTAATTGCATGATTCATTAGTTAATCAGTCTGGCCACAAAAAAGGCTTGTAAATTGAGCACTTTGTACTCCCATTTTCCTGTGGAATGCACTTTGGTGTGCGAATTGTAAAAAAGATTATTATTTTTAGTGGCCGATGATCAAGGTAATGGTGGTGGTAGTAATGAATGACAAATACTTGCTGCTTGTGAGCAGCTCATCTTCATCCCTCTTTTCTACTTTCTGATGATTATTATTGCGCGATAGGACGCAACCCATTGCCTAATCACCTTGGGCCATCTCTCATCCATCTCCCTCTCTCTCTTAAAAACTAATTTTTTTCAATAAAAATGGATATGAATTTTTGCAAACGATTTTTTGGGAAAAAATCCAAGAAGTGTGGCATACATAATCCTATTAATCCTTCTTTTTTTGTTAACATTAAAAATGTGAAATGCTTTTAAAAATTCAGCACAAAAATACATGCTACAATTGCTACATGTTTAAGAACAAACACGAGTCCAACCTCCCGAGGGTAATGATAGAATTGCAAATTAATAAATAGTTTGTTTGATGTCAAGAGTGGTATATAACTCATTACAGCTAAAAGTGGAGCCTTATAGACTTTTTATAACTATTTGTGAGGGAGCTACAGGCTATTTTTTGTTCAAACTCACGAAATCCAATTCATGTTGGGAATTTTTACTTTTGATAAATAGATACAACTTGGGAGATATTAAATTCATGAGAATGTTATTAGGAGCTTGCTGGGCTACTAACCATTCACCTCAAAACATTTACCAATGCTTTGCCTCTTAAGATGAGGTGATCCAACCGTACCAACGTTGCACAATAGTTTGACACGAGTGTCAATAGTTTAATCGGTTTTCTTTCAAACTAATCTCATTTGTCTAAAAAGATCCAAAGATGAACTTTATTTTCTAATTGTAAGTAGTTTGCTTATCAGCTCTAATCATTGGAGTCCTAAAAATAGTGCAATACGGAACGACGTACGTACAGAGAATGTCACGTACTTAAGGTAATGGTAATGATTAGGATTTGATTTGATACGCATGATGATTTTCGGAATGATCGAGGTCCTACCAGCCCCTCCCCCATCCTGAGTGGTGCAATATTTCTTCTCCGAATTCTAATTATTACTGTAATCAATTATGGTCACATGTAACGGAATGATTTCGTGAGCTTCGTTTTTAAATGATTTAACTGGGTAAAAGTGGGCCCTTAAAATCATTTATTGGTCTGTCAAAACGATTGCACCTGAGACCACAATAGTTGATAATGTTCAACTTGATGATTATTAAGTAGTTTGAAGAGGATGGCACATCACTAGAAAAAATGATTGGCACGCAACATGACACTTCATAAGATTTTTAGAATTCTGCATGGCATCATCACATAAATACAAATCAGAAGGAATGCACGACTGAAGACGATTAACTTCATTCATATTGATGAGTTCCCAGATTAGATCACAAATTCAGATTCGAAAACTTTTCTTTCTTTTAGAAGCTCATTGTGTTGAGTTCTTGCGTGTTTTTTGATGATCAACAGTTGCAATTTTTATTTGAAAGCGACGTCGCGGAAAATTGTATTAAAGCAGTGTAAAGGAAGATGTGCAGGAGCGTTTATTAAAACTGAAAATTTATGATTGTTTTTAAATAAAAATGCTCCAAGTTTTCTTCACATTTTTAAATCGTTGTGCGCTTATACCTTATATGAGCAAAAAAATATGGCTTTTGATCAAACGATTACAAAACAATGCACAATCAAAATATTATACAGTACAGTTTTGTTAAGTAAGGTTACACACTTTTACGATATATTTGCATCGTATGAGTTCTCCATTCAATTGAGATCCCCGTTGCGAATTTCCTATATTGCCATCTATTTACACATTTTTTATGATTGGGCGCTACAGGGCAGGCGCATGCAGCAGGGTCATATATGTCGCTACTATTATTAGCGCAATCATTGTAATTGATCTCCATTTGAAATCATGATACATGAGTACTTATTATTAGCTACGCGGATGTGAAATCCAATAAGCAATAACCTTTTTGTCAAGTCAAAATATTTTGATGTGTGATGATGACTCAAGTGCTTCTATAATCGTGCCTACACGGTCATCGCCTAAATAAACTGTTGAAAATTACATAACTCATTATACGCTAAAAAGATTACTTACGTCGATACGATAAGCCATTTGACAAGTTGCATTTTTACATTTCTTATAGGTGGACTACAACAAAGTCGCAGGGACAATGTTTATCACGGCGCATCCTCTAACCTGATTCTGACGGAACAATTTGGAATATAGGGTAAGTTTTTTTTATTTAAGATGTATACACGAATTCGTAAAGCAGCCGTGTTCATCATCGATTACATAACAAAACGTCCCTATAATCTTGATATGATAGTGATGATTGGTCAGTTGTATTATTGTAGATTCTGTCAAGATTATAGTAAATGGTTATGAATGGTGATACTTTAATACCTAAATTACAATTCTCAATTCACATGATTAACCCTGCTTGGTACTATCGATAATGTCAAACACTTTAGCTTAGCCGTATTTATTGGGCAACTTTGATCTAAGTAAGGTCCTGACTCTCAGTGGACAATCGTATTCCTGGTTTCGTAATAAAGTAATCGAATGTTTTGGGTAACATACGTTTCTATAATTTTTTCAGATCGTCCATGTTAACGGGATGCAAGTATCATGTGGTCAAGATAAAGCCGACGGGGTCAGGAAAAGCTGCAGATGGTAAAATTATATCATTGTCATCATAATCATATCGTAATTATCATCTAAATTGCACGTTATTACTAAAAAAATCATTTTCTAACGCCACATATACTGACCTCGTGTCAAGTGACCAAAGGAAACCCTTTGTTGAATTGCCAAATTCTAATGCTCACGTCGTTTTTAGACTTACTTGTTAAGTGTATTTACCTTCTTATTGCTCTTGCGGGGTACATATTTTAATTTATTAATTTTTTAGAGTTTAGAATTTCCTAAAATATCACAAATGCATATACACCCACACCAATGTGTTAAGAACATTCAAAAAGGCGCAAATGTAAAGAGAAGGAGCGCAATAATGATCGCAGCTTGGCACAAATTAAATAATGTGCAACATTGCGCTTTTGTTATTAATTTGTGATTGTTCAATATTTCTCAAACAAAAATTTTTGCCGCATCTTCAGATGATGTTGAAAAGGATAATCATGGCATAACGCAATTCGAGGCACGATTTCCTTCGCCAAGAAACGTGTGGAATATGGAACGACACACATACATACCTAGATCTAGGTAGTTTTGCAGAAAAAACATATTTTATCTTGAGATATGAAAAACACATCTTATGTATCCCGCGGGATGTAATTAAGTTGTGATTTCTGGCCTTTTTGTGGAAAAATTAAGGAAGGGATTACAAGATTAATGACGGGCAGCAAAGTAAGGTGATGCCGTAAACGTCTTTGGAAAGCAGGAAGGCTTAAATATCTCTGTCTTCTGTTCTTCTTTGCAGAGGAATTATGGTAGAATTTAGAGAAAGGTTAATTTTATACATACATTAAAGCACAATCCAAAAGGATTTTTTTTTAAATTTTTGTGGACCTACAAATTTTACTACCCCTTCCTTTTTATAATAATACTAGTTCCCATTTCTGGATATACATAGACGGTCACGATTAGTGAATGTAGATACGCATCTAATTAGGACTGATACTAATTAATTTGGAATTACAAATATCATTAAAAAACTAGAACCATCACCTCCGGAATGTCCCTAGTGGTGTAATTACTACAATGGAAAAAGTATCCTGTTTACATTTTTCATGTCCTCTGCGTTTATTGCCCAGACCCAGACGTATGAATAAATTAGTGACTCTGTAATCTCCCTTAAGCCACACACACTTCCTACACGAGCACACTACTCCATTATTGGCTTAACAAGACCCCACAAAACTAGGAAGCGACTATGTCCATTTACGTTTGTAGATTCCCTTTTTCTGATGTCACTATTTTAGTGTTTTACATCGCATATCATTTGCATTTTAATCGCCTATTCATTACGATTTTTTTGCAGATTACTTCAGTTTTTAGGTCTATAAAAGTGCCCTTACTCACGTTTTTTCTTCTAAAAAAGCATGTACCATCGTTAATTTTGTGATTGTCTCATCATCAGGATTCACGCTCACTCGGACAATGTCCTGGTCCTACGCATGATGATTAAGCATTTCTACGACTATCAGTTGCACGAAAGAATGAAACTAGTGGAGAAGGCTCCACTAAAAAACAATGACATTTTTTGAGTTTGCGAATCAATGAGGAATGTAACGAGTATTTATTACACCCCAGCTCTTACTGAAATACCAACATGCGTGGCCAGACTTTAGGTCTGATAATATCGCCAACAGAGTTGATGTTTTATGGATGCACTTTTTACCCTCGAAAAAAATATGGTTATCATAAAATAAATCTGATATGAGCAAAATGTGTTAATTATGTTCGTACCCAAACTATTCTTCTTCTATTTTTTTGGAAATAGCCCATTCAATTAAAGTTTTTCATTCCCCACAAAATTTTCTTCGTGTTCTTGAACAAACATCTTATTACCGCATATATATAGACTCTATTTGACCATGTCATATTCATCATGTGAACCATCATCATCATTCATTTTATAATTTGACTCTTTACTTTGTATAAAAAAATTGGAATTTATTATTTTTTTGGAAGATTTTCTTACAGTCATTGGTTCGTTCTTTAGTTTTGCCGAAAATCTTTATTCTGAGCGCGACGCAGCATGAAGCCAAAATTAATATTATTTTTGAACTTTTTTATGAATATGAATGAAAGGGAGACAAATGCAAATAAGCATTGTGTGAACGAATTTTTTTTTTACTTTGTTTTCGATGATTTTGTTCCTTTTTAAGATGAGTGTACTTAACACGAGCATGATGATTTTTTGAATGCAAATAACAGTTCATAAAAAAGGTACTTGTCAGGCTTGTATGAAACTATAAAGCTGAATAATAGCCAAGGTCGTCGACAAGTACATGAGACACTGAATATGGATTTTGATTTCTTTCTTTTTGGCTAGTTATGGTCATTGTTGAAGTTTATTTGAATAAAAAATATGATTATTTCGTCAGTAATTTCTTTCAACAGATTTTTGCATTTTTGCTCCTTTTGATAGCGCTGAAAGAAGCCAAAGTCATTGCAACAATACCATCTTCTTGGAAAACTTGCATGTCCTACTTCCACACGTTTGCCATGACTGAGAACTACATCGTACTCATGGAACAGCCACTGCTTATCAATTGCATGAAGCTAGCACAAATCGGAATAAAAGGAAAAGCTTTAAAAGATACATTGGAATGGACTCCGGAGGAGAAAGTATGAAAAACTTTGTTTGTCTCACTTTCTTGCAAATTTTAATTTTAGAGTGCGTCTCTTGTTTACGCTTTTAATATTGTTGTTCCGTCTTTGAAGCAAAATGAATAATTTTCAAAGTTACCTTCATGCTACTCTTGAACCTTACAGAATCGCATTTACATCATTGAAAAGGAGACCGGAAATGTGATAAAAACCAAGTTTATCACGGAAGATCCTTGTTTCGTATTTCATCACATTAATGCGTTCGAGAGAGAAGAGCAGGTAGGCAGAAGCATGCTTGAAAAATTGTAATTTAATCTTTCCATTAAAAACTTTGTCTTCTCGACAAACTCAGCTCAACCTTCGTATAAAACAAGACGAGCTGTATATATGCAAGTGATGCGTGAAAAAGGATGAAGTAGTGGTGGTGTGGTGAAATAATGAAATGACAAGAGCAAGAGCTTTACAAAATTAAACGAAGTGTTTTTATTTGATGAGCAGAAATGGGCTTACTGAATTTAACGTAGTAATTTATACAATGAACAAAAGTTTTTTTTGTTTTTGAAGTCGGATGGAAATGTGAAAACTTTATAATTTTGACATAATTTTTGCTTACGCTAGATTAGACGAAAGTGGGGCAGATTGAGACTTAAACCCTGATATAATGAAGACGGATCAGGTTACATGTTTTTGAAAATGGCCACAAAGAATTCTCATAGTTTTTTTTAAAACTCAAATTGAAATCACATATCAGCTTCAGTATACTCATGAGTGGAGAAAGGTAGCAGAAGGCGTATAAATACAAAACAATTGTACGTACTAGTAAACCTTACCTAAAATGACTTGAATATCTTCGAAAGAAGCGAGTGCTAAACAGTACCTACATTTTTACTTTTTAGTCGCCTTTTGGCTGTCAATGTTTGCGTAAATGATGTCCAAGGCCTTTTGAATAGCTGGAAAAAATAGGAAAGTATATTTATTTGTTTAAATTAACGCCAGACCATAAATTCATAAAAGTGGATCTGGGGCACTTTGAGATTTTTTAAAAAGCGCACCTTCAGGCACTGGGGGTGGGGTGGGTAAGTGATCCCCTTGAGGCTGGAAACCGTTTTCATCAGCAACATAGGTAATGGAAATCAATTCTCCTAAGAATTAATTACGTCATAAATTCATTAGCTTGCCTTAAAACTGGCATCTAAGCCGAACTTGAGTAAAGTGAATGCGTTAAGTTTCGTATTAAATCAAATAAAATCTTTCACCTTCTGGAGAGTAGTATGAATAGGATCTGCGGGATAGAATAATAAAGAAAAGAATGTGAATAAAATTGCCCGTAAATTGCAATATGGTTGGGTGAAAGGAGCAACGGAATAGATCAGTCACTCCTTCCATCATTAATTTGACGACAAATGTGACAAATAATATAGTACCCCTGCATGACTTGGATGGCGTTTTCTGGATCATCTCCTGGCTTGATGTAGCCACTTTGTTCTTGTTTAGTTCCATC
>JAHZMX010000783.1:0-11957 GCA_027743895.1 Seira musarum | reverse complement strand
TAATATAGTACCCCTGCATGACTTGGATGGCGTTTTCTGGATCATCTCCTGGCTTGATGTAGCCACTTTGTTCTTGTTTAGTTCCATCTGATAGCTCGGTAGCCCAACGGAAAGTTCCATCGCCGTTATTTTCATTTTCACTTTTAATGATTGTAATCTCTTCTTCTTTGTTCTGGGGACGGGCAACAGCCAGTCCAATCAAGGCACTAAGGAGGACCTGCCAATATACATTTACAAAATTTCAGTAAAATTGAGCACAGTTGCACAAAATCACTTATGATTTCTTGCTTTGAAAGCCAATTTCAAAACTCTATCCCCCTTTCACCATTTAAACACTTGGTAGGCACCAAAAAGATAACTTAATTAATGGCTTTAAAGGGAATCGATACAATTTCATAATTCTTATAATCTACTAAACTATATAGAGTAGAAATAAACTTGATCATAAAATTCCCAAATGATTTTATATTTCTGAAGAATTTGCACTTACGTATTTGAACATTTTGAAAAAATTAGATCTGCTTTAACAGTTCAATTCGAATCAGTTTACTAATGCTCACTCTTGAAGAAGCAAAAAACGATTGACGATCGAAATTCGATGTCCACATGCTTTTGTAGGAGAATTTTTGGCGAAGGTAGTTTACAACTTTTCTAAGAATATTCCCATTTAATCAACTCTACATAACATTCTATTTAAAGTATGTACACGTTGGCATACCACACAGACATTAGATAGAATCCTCTTCCTTTAATACGTAACTTTTGCGAGATTTATAAATGTTAAGTGGGCAGTTGTTGTACATGCGTATAAAAATAAAATATTCAAAAAAAAGTTCTACTATAACCGAAATATATACAACGTTGTTATAACTAATAATTGACATGACTTTACCGTCCCCTATATATCGAATGCGTTCGAGGGTGATGAAGAAGAAGATGATGCATGAAATAAGTGATCTTCATAATCACCTAACACAGTCCCATGCGGTGTCCCTTTCCACTCGACACTCACTCACCAATAATATCAACGTTGCTGTTACTCATCCTCCTCGTTAAACACGGCTGAGCGGTGGAAGAGTTATCCTCGCATTGTTATCGCGTTACACGACACGCAAAATTTAAACTTAACGTTTCCCCTAAGAACCTTCACTGCAGGCCCAATAATACTTGACAACATGTGCTCTTACTCTCCCTTTTGAAAAACTATTTTTTAGTAAAAGAATCTGATGAATAGTCGACAAATTAAATTTTTTTGGGGGAAAATGTTGATATTGACCTAGCACGCTAAACTAGTAGAAGAAAAATTAGAATCAATATTAACCACTTTTATTGAAAAAAATGGATTGGTCGAAAGCAAATTGTATTTTTAAAATTATGATCTAGAGGATAAGAAAACTCTTGTTTTTGTTTGTTTGTTTTTTGGCTTGTATAATGGCAATTTTCTCGTGTAATGTTAACCACTTTTACTCATCCAGATTGAATATATTAATTTTAATTTTTGTGAATGAATGACGAAATCATGTTTGATCATGACGCGTTTGTTCCCCATAAAAAATTTCATTGTCAAATATTGTCGTTATACAAGTCATCATTAAATTCTTTAAAGTACTTGGAATATTCTTGGCGGATGATGATAAGGCAAACCGTATTGTTTTAGATGTCTAGCTCGACGCGTAAAAAATCATTAGTACCGCTATAATATGAGATGGATATCATTATATTCTACTTATATATCTTACAATTAGTGACCCTTTATGATAGCAAAGTAATTTGACAAAGGTAATTGGGGAGCAGAAGCACTGCTATATTTTAGCGCTATTTTTATGCCATCACTCGAACCGCGACAAATTACTTCAACATCAGCATCACGAATCACATACCACAAGTCTGATGATACTCTATAAAAATTCTAATAGTATAATCATTTCCACGAGGTATTACTTGATGGTATTCAAATAAAATTATTGTAAGTATCAAAATTTGAAGGTCCTGCTTGTTTATATTATGCAAAAAACATGTTTCATTGATTATGTTAGAACTAATTGTTCTGATAAGAAGCATTCCCTGAAAGAATGAATTTTTAATTGCGTCAGCAATTTGATTGTTGTACAAAATTTATGGGACAGTTGCTTGACGTATGGGAATTTTTAGACCATTGGAATTAAATATTTTTATGTCGTCTCAGATCTCTAAAGGGGGAAAACAAGAATACATATATCCGATCATAGGAAAGTATTTGGCGAAGTATGGAGTAAATGTAAGAAATTCTATGTTATACGTATGATTCTGTGCGGCCTTAATTCACGCATATCAAAATTTAAATTACACAAAACTACTTTTTAAAAAACTTTGATGTATACTACATTACATTGCAGCATGAGAGTTTCAAGTTGAAGAATACTATGACTAATTATGCACCACACGCATAAATAGCCACATATTGGAAAAGTCTTAGTATTTTTAATCTTCAAAACGCTTTTATATCCGTCTGGGCAATTGTCCTGCGTATGAGTTCTAAACTTGCTGAATGGCACGCTTCAAGAGATTCTGATTGAATAATAATATTCACGAGAAGATGATGAATAGAAACAGGCTTTGCATTCAAGTTATTAATTGAATGTATAAAATATGCATTTCGTGAATTGAAACTGACAATTCGGTAAAAGTTGCAGCGCACTGCAGCAATGCATTGAACACAAAAAATTCTCGATAAAAAGCGGTCCTTAAATGAGCAGGGAGTAATGAAGTCAATGCTAAAATTAGTGGGAGCAAAGATCCAAGGTCATTCATAAGAAGATGATGAATCGGAATAACGAAGAAGGTTGAATAAGTAATAATTATAGCCCCACCTTTAAATACATAATAATTATCTAATTACTTTCAGCATTACAATCATGATTCGCGTGACACGCTTTTAAATTTAGAATTATATATAGAGTTCCCTCCAATCTGCACGACCAAATGAGCACAACTTTTAAAAGTTTGAGCGAATGTGCCCCCTAAAAAGATGAGTGAATCGTAATCGTAGATCGGACCAGTAATTATGACGCTGAAATTGCTACCTCATCTTCAGTTACAATAAACTCGTGGCCACACAAGTCAATGAAGGATAATTCACACGAAAGTTCAGGATTGATTGGTATTGGTGCTCACTGCCACCAAACTATTAATACGTATTAGTATGCGTGTAATATACATTGATAGATTCTTTGGGGCCACCTGCAACTTTATGGTTATCGTTTGCACCATCAGAACTATTTTTTCTTGCTAAGAAACGTCAAAATCGGTTACGTTTTCTTCGGATTCATTTGGATAAATGAACACAATTTTTAAAGAATGTTCCTGTGCAGGAAGGCATTCGTTTAGTACGAGTTTGGGAGATTTAAATAATATTCCAAAAATAATTGATGGCTCTCGTTTGTGTCAAATTTTGCATGCAAATTTAATTAATTGAAAACATGCCGCATTTACCACTCATTACTGAGGATAGATCATAAATGTTTCGCAATTCAACAAATAATCTTAATTAGACATGTTGTAAAACCAATGAAATGGAAATAGTAAAGCTTTCGCATGTATCTGGTACGGAGCACATGCATCATGTGGTCATTTCATCCTTTAAGCGCCAGCTCGCCTTAGGGTACCTTTCGTGCTTAATTGTTCGTACATATTCCTGTTGTGAAGTAATTAATGTTCAATAAGTCCGTGATTAAAGAATAAAACTACCGACCACCCTGTTTTAAGTAAAATATTTTTAAATCTGGCAACCCAAATTGTACTTAAATTACTTTTATGAAAACCATACTATATTATTTAGGGCAATAGTTTAATTTTGTAGTAGTTTGAAAGGGTAATTGCTGCATGCGAGTGACAAAAAATCGTTGTGGCAGATTTTCATTATTCAGAATCTGCTTTCTAAACTAGTGCATTATATTGAATTTATATGGATGAAAACGAATTAAAGTTTAATTTTCACAATTACCATTTCTGCTACTAAAAGAAAAACATTTGAAACTAGACACTATGTATAAGTTAAAATGTCTTGAAGTTGTGATGCTCTGATTGTTTTAGATTGTTCTGGACGTCATCGCCTATCCGAATGCGTCGATTTTGGAAAAGTTCACTTTGGTTAACCTCCGTCAAAATGAGTTCCCCAATAATGACCCTTCGCAAGCTTACCGTTACGTGATTCCGTTGGTTCGTTTCGTCGTGGTAAGTCTGTATAAGAAACTCAAGTTAATGATTTTAGAAATCATGATTGAATCATTAGTTATAGACGCATTTTGAATTCGTGCTGTGTGCAAGGCAGAACATACTAACACTTTTGTCGTAACGTGACTTGTTAGGAAGTAATAATAATTCAAGATCTCGATATCTTCCTTAAAGCACATGCTTAGCACAGCATACTTGCATGTGAAAGCATTTTTAAGAAGGACGCCCTATATTAGAGGAGATGTTAGATAACAACATGAAATTGTCGAGTAAATCTTTAGGACTTCTTCATTAAAATGAATGCTCTTTCATGTTACGCCAAAACAAGCATGGAAAAACGAAATTAGAGTAATTGGCACATCAGTAAACATGACACATCTCTGAACTCTAATCAAGCAACAAGGACATGCAAAGTCCGTGAAAATCTTGAAATTTTGTTGAACATAGAGAATCTTCGGCACTGCAGAAAGTGTCCGTATTTCTGTGTCACGATAAAATCATAAACATGTCTTTGTTCAAAGGATAATCAATAACAGAGTAATGTTATCTCTCCGTAGGATCTTCCGGAGGAAGAAAACTTGGTAACAATTCCAGAATTTGAGGGCTTTGCAATGCGAAAAGGGGATGCAGTAGTGGTGAAACCGCAGAGTCTAGGCGACAATGGTTTTATGGAACTGCCAACCATTAATCCAAGGTATATTGGAAAACATCATAGGTATTTCTACGCATCCGGAATGTATGACACTGGAAGCAATAAAAATGCTGTAAGTAGTTCTCAGTGAGATTTTAGCTACAAATCCAATTGGTTAAGGTTGTCTAATGACATATAACTCACTATGATATTAATGTTTTTGCAATACCACAGGTTGTCAAATTTGATACAGAAACAGGAAAAGTTGTCCACTATAAAGTATCACGAAACGAATTTTGCGGGGAGCCAACATTCATTCCAAAGCCGGATGTTAACACTGACGAAGATGATGGTGTTATCTTAATTCCTGTAAGCTCTGGTGACACCAGTAAGCCCGACTTCCTGGCAATCCTGGACAGTAAATCATTTCAGGAGTTGGCAAGGGCAGAGTTTGACACAAAGTTTGTTCAATGCCTTCACAACATATTTGTTCCGTTGTTGTAAGCTGACTTTAAATTAGAATATTAACCAATGTGTACATCTAAAAGTGTTTCTATTTTATATAATAAATGCTAATGTATTTATATTATCAAAACGTAGAAATTAGAACTATAATCATGTTTCTCTGATCATCAGTAATCATAGAATGTCTATCCATTGGTGTTAAAACCTTGATGTTGTTGGGTAAATAAAATAGGGTGAATACGAATGGGTACGTTTCTGCATGTTCCATAGTGTAATTAATAATCAATAGTGGATAATTACTGTTTTTACTACTCTTTCTTTAAATGGAAGAAAAATTGAGTGCATATATATATATACATGTCAAAATATTGCGTACACAAACCCTGTCCACTTAAGCTTTGGTTTGGACACGTTTATATCAAATGTCATAACTGAAACTATAACTTTAATCAGCGAGTTGAAAAAGTCGGAGTGTTGGTGGGTTTTTGAGGGAACTATTAATCTAAACTTTACTATTTAATTATATTTCAAAAGAATGTGTATATGCCTTTGATTCCTGTTGAAATTTTTGTACAATAATTGCAGAGGACTCTGCAGTGATTTAGGTTGATGATTATGCAGTTCATTCTTCATTAATACTTAAAACACTTGTTCTATACGCATTGTTTTACATTTTTCTAAAATTCAAGACTACTATATCAATGGAAAGACACTGATGGAGATTTTGTTAAGTGTGTGAGTTAAGTTTTAAGAAATCATCGATTGTTGAACGTTAATACGTATATTTATTTTCCATTTAAACATGCATAATATAAATTGGAAGAAACTGGAATATTGTAATGGGAAATGGAAGCATCTATATTATTATTACGTAATAATAAGCTCCAGAATTATTTTGATTAAATGTTCGATTCGTCCGTCATTTGCAAACATTATTTATTATAAGTAAATACAAGTAAGAGTAGCGATTTGGGGCAAAGTAAGAAAGTTCAAGGCCCATGATTTATTGGTGTATTCAGATTGATACTATATTATGATAACCGATTGATGAGGTGTTGGGCTTTGTGTCTGTCAAGATGAATTGTTGTAAAATGACAATGAGAGTTACTTAAGTTAACTATTCCATTTATGTATCTTATCACTACCGGTGTTCACATGTACTAGTAGCGTAGTTGTATTGTATCAGTGTCTGATAAGAATGGAAAGAAAGCGAAAAATTATAGGCGCCGTAGGCTTGACGCAAAATCCTACGCAAATGCGTGTTGACGGCTAAATGTTGATATTTTATGCTATTATTTTAATGCACAAACGATGAACATAATCATTAGAAAATAGCAACGGATTCAGTGTTGTTATTGCTGGTACCACAAATAATAAGTATATTAATTGCTGTGTATATCGTAATTATTATACCTGCGAGAGCTAATAGTTTTTCTAAGTTTTGCTAGTAGAATTTTCAGCTAAGGCAGTGGTAAACCCAACCTTATGCAGATAACTAGTGTGAATAGTCTAGAATCACGTTTGTATTTAATGCTAGATTTATTCCTCTAAAAGTTAAAATTGATGTATTTTTGAAGTCAAAACGAATTATATGGCTTAGCTTAGTTAACGAATAGTAGTGAGTGGTAAACTGCTACAAGAAAATCCGAGAAAATGATGATAATAATAAAGATAACTTATAATGAATTCAAACAACTACATCTACATCTATTGCTGCCAAAGTAAAAAACGACAATTTTATTACTTTTCATGGGGTACATTAAAGCAAGTCACGGACATACAAGTTTAGGACTACTTGCTAACGATATGGTCAAAATCTTTTAAAATCATTTACGTCATTCGTGGATACATTATCCTTAAAATAATTAGTTGATTTGAAAGCATTAATCTCTAATCATGGCATATATTAATCTGATAATGCGAATCAATATTTCTTTAAAACAGTGGCATCGAAATTGAAGTTTTTAATACCTTCCTAAAAAAAGTATCAGTCTAATTAAACATTTTTGGTACAAACAGTTCATTGTATGAAATTGTGCTTATCTTCACACAATTTAATTCAAAGTTTTTACACTGCATACTTCATACAGACAACTTATTACAAACGATAAATATAATATAACTTGGACACAATCTATATTTGTTGTTGTTATTTATCCAACCGCGACGGAGTATTACAAATTTTTATTAGCGAACCTTAGAAAACAGGGTCCACAAAGTCAATTAAATTGGCAAACTCCGACCAACGCCAGATGTTACAAAGCTAGTCAAGTACTTCATTCCAGCAATTCCACCCGGTAAATAAGATATGACAAACGAGAGAAGTGAAATAATCTGAAGAACAATCCCAATGATGGTGAAGATGGTACTTTTAAGTCCAACAGCAAAATATAATGTTGCAAACAGGGAACCAAAGTACATAGCAGTAAATGGAATGCGTTCAGACGTCATAAGGTGCTTGATGAAAGAAGTAAAACCCCATAACATTGATAAGCTGCAAACAAAAAAAAAATTCATTTTTAACCAGTACTGGCCCGACTAGCACACACAAAAATTAATTACCTGGCAAATGTAAAGACGCTCCCGAGAGTAAAGAATATACTGAATTTTCTGGCAGCAAATAGGAGAACTGGAATATACAAACTCGAAAGGGTGAAAAATAATAGTCCCATTCCGAGAAGGATGAAAAATCCTATTATTCGTTCTTTTCTCGACTGTAATACAGAAGTAATAAGTATTCATCAGGCATTACAATCAAGTTTAATGTGTCGTTATCTATAAATTATTTGAGATTGTTATAATTATAAAAAAACATACTAAAGTGCAACAGAATCTCGAAGTTGTGGACGCGCTGCTTACACCAGAACTATCCCCGTTTGCAGTTGATGAGGTGGAACCGGAGCGAAATAAATTACCGAATCTAACAGCAATATCATCTTCTATACTTCCAGTTCCAGTTCTTTTAGGAACATATTTTCCTAGACTAGCACCCACATTTGAAAGATACCCTAGCACGTTATTATTTTGAGATCGCTTCTGTTCCAACAAGTACTGCTCCAATTCGCTGGTAGCACTTGTGGAGTCTCCATCCATATCGATTTCAACACTCGCCAAACTCGAGCTTGGGGATTTTAGCCTGCTCATTGTGGTTTTATAATAAATTACTTTCAACTTTCCTTTCTGTAACCTATGAGAAGGGAAAATTAAAATGTGTATAATTAAATATTTGCAAACCATCCACTGCCAGAAAGTCTCCGCTTAGTATTACTGCAATCATAAATCGACAAAGACTTCATGACCGTCATTTGGACTGCTTAACAATAAGTACATTCTTTAGTAGACCTTCCGTAGCTTATTGTACAGTTTAGATAATTTTTTACTTGTTCGATTATTGCAATGGACAAAGTAATTCAAGTCAATGGATTTTAGGTGATTAAAAGAAGTTTTTGAAGCATGAAGGATCAAAATAGAAATTCAGTAACTTACCTACCAATTTATACACCAAAATTATTTCGGCGTAGAGGGAAGCGTAACGTAACTAATAATTCACATAACTGTCACTTTCGATTGATTCACATAATCGAAATTCATTAGCAGCCGAAATCAAGATCATCGGAACAGACTCAACTGCTCAAGTGCTGACAAAGTAGATCAAGATCAGGTAATTTTTATCCGCCGCAGCCCTCGTTATTCATTAATATTATATTAAATATGGTACTTTAATCTGATAAATACGACACCCCAAATTACAACACGAGTTAAGTGTGAGATATTAATTAACAAGGAAAATAGCTGTTTAGGGTAACATAATCAGTGTTTTAATTTTTAGAGTTATGCACATGCATCATCAATCATCATCATTCACATAAAAATACGTGTTCACGAAATCGAAAAAGAAAAAACACTGTTGACATTAGATGCATTTTATGTATACAATGGACTTGGACTCAACTGACGTGTGCTTTTAAGATTTTTCGTTTGTGTGGAATTTTTTTACCTGATTTTGAGAAAACTATTTTTGTATCTATAATATGGTCTTAGTGTGCCCCACCTTTTTCAATTTTATGCATGCGGTAGTTTTTCATACTATTCATACTATTTTTTTGCGAGCATTCGTCCAACAACAACCACAAAAATAAAATGTGGTAGTGCAAAAAATGTGCTATAGTACGTTTTTGGTCTTTGGAATTGTAATTGTGATTAGATTAATCTGATTTGATTGATTTAGTGCCGAAACGAAATCCTAGTTGTAAGAAATACTCCCACTCCCACTTACAATTACTGTTCTTGTAGAATTTCTGAGTTGCATAATTTATTCGGTGTTTCGATTTTTTTGGGGGCCGGTTTCATTTGTTTGACTTACGATTACCCAGTTTGACAAGGAAAGGAGACAAAGGCCAACGGCGAACAAAGACGTGACACAAAACATCAAAATGGGAACTAAATGGATCCACGTTCCGAGTTTATTTTCACGGAGTGGAGTGTTAGCTCATACACATAGATGCACTTCCCTTCACAAAATGTCATCGTCACCATATTCTAACTTACCCAAGTTGAATACTGTCAATGGGCTAATCGTCACATCGAGTTCGCCATTCAGCATTAAGTGTCATACAATGCACAAGTCGTTGCTTCCTATACACCGATCAGTTGTAACTAGTCAGGTAATCACATTTTTATAAACAACAGTTTTATTTTTAATAATAAACCAAGATTGTCTATTGGATTAAATATCTAATTCAGAAAAATTTATATTATAGATTTTTAGACAACAAAGTGATAGCGCAAGTGCTAGCACTGATCGTCCTGACGTTCCCCCATCAAAGAAAAAGTCTGATAAGGTCAGTCCAATTTCTTGGCGAAGTGTTGGACTTTCAGCCGCAGTTGGTGGATTAATGCTTTTATTTATGTATTATCTCAAGCGTGAAAAAGAAATTGGTGAGTGAAGTGGAATTATTTGTTTTTGATACATCAAAGTCGTCGCGCTTACATTCTTAAAGTTTATAGATTAATTTGTTTATTGTAATTTGTATTATGTAGCAATTCTTGAAATGATGTATAAATGCATACCCACATATTATAAAATATGTCAGTTACCGAAGACTTAATATTTAATAAATAATAATATTTCTTTCGATTTCAGAGGATTCTGGCCTGGAAGTGACTCCACTTTTTATTACGGTTGACCCTGAAAGAGATACGATTCCAGCTATTGCAAAATACGTGAAAGAATTTTCACCAAAAATCATTGGCTTATCGGGAACGTCTGAACAAATCCAACGTGCATGCAGAGCGTACAGAGTGTACTTTAGCGCTGGCCCACGCGATCAGGAGGATGATTATATTGTAATTTCTTAAAACTTTTTTACTCGACGATTTTCAATTTCCTTAATCATGTTTACCTAATTGCACTTCACATTTGAATTTCGGTTTTATTTTTTAGGTGGACCACACAATAATCATTTATCTTGTGAATCCGGAAGGAGAGTTCGTTGACTACTTCGGGCAGACTAAAACTGCACAAGATATTGCAGACAGTCTCTTAATAGCTTCAGAAAAATATAAAGCAATGAAGAGCAGGTGGTTTTAGGATTTAGGATAATAGTAATACAATTACTATTTTAGTACGAATACTGTGAATTGTATTACCTACATTACATCATGAATAGTCAATAATAATAAAAATATTTTTATACAATATGGTAATGGTATGTAATATTTGATGGTTTTCAAATCAGAAAAATGAATGTGTTTAGTCTACAACATAGGTACATTTAACGATATACCGAAACCGCGTTTTCATCTGCAATATTCCGTAATCCCTGATGTAAAATCTGGTTAAATCCAAAGTATATGGGAAACATGTTTTGTTATGATGGCTCTCAGAAATTTTTAACTTTTAAACTGTCACACTGTCAGTAGGAAAATCGTAACATCCAGGATATCCAATGTCCCCCTTGTCAAGTATGTATAGCGAATTAGGAAAGGCAAGATTGTGATAGATGAATGAATGAGGAGCCACGTGTTTTTGTAATATGTAGATATTGTGGATTGAATATCAAAATAAGTACATTTTTGCACGTGGATTGCTTAAAGCACATTAGCAATTTACTCGTCTTCGTTTAAATGATTTTCTTCATTATTGTTATCGTGTAGATTGCAATTCTTTATCAATGCAGGCATGCATAAGTCAGTAGAGTAGAAACCGGCAAATTACTGGCAAGAATCTTCAAATGTCGTTTTTATATTTAACTCCCATTTAAAAAGTCGGAAAAAATGTTACCTTTCAAGTCTAAATGCAACATTTCATTCATGAAATCCACATGGTCGATGGCACGCATGATTAAGCCGTACATATAGAATTGACGTGGTTCGATGGTGATATGATTATGATAGTGCATGCAAAAAACCTTGAAATGATTACGATTTTTGCGATTTGCAAATTAGTAATAAGTCAAGTCTGTGGTCTTGTCTAGTCTGGACCGACTGGAAGTTTATGAAGCCACCACAGTATTTTTATGACTATGGCCACATGAGATACATAAATCTCCTGCATTCCATGCCATCATATCATATCCATTTAAAACGGATCACATCGCATTCGACACACCATAAAAAAGATGATATCCATTTAACTTGTATATACTTG
>JAHZMX010000782.1:0-16788 GCA_027743895.1 Seira musarum | reverse complement strand
AATTTTTTTATGCTTGTTTGTGTTTTGGCTATTCGTAGTAATCCTGTTATCCTATACCTATTCTTGTTCTGCATTTAGCAATTTTAAGCGGAGACTCTTTCACTTTATTCTAATGACAGTAAAGGAAGGAATGAAAATGACCAGACGAGAGAGAGAAGATTGTGATTTTAAGCAAGCCACTTTTTTGTAAGAATAGCGATGACGAAAAGCGTTTTTTTTTTGGTCCGCGTACTGCTCACTGATTCTTTTCTAAATGATTCGTTAATTGGGATTGGCAGGTATTGGAAACAGGAAAATGAAAAAAAAAATTGCGATTACTGATTTTGCCCACTCATCGTCCTCATAGGAAAAGGCGGACATAAATACGTAAAAATTTGCCACAAAACATTTCGTTCATGTCATGTAGCCTGTTTCTTCTCAAATAAGTCCGTCGTAATCGTAAATGCACAGTAATAATGATCTGAAAAGATTTAAAGGAACAAACGATAAGATGCAAAGGCATCCCTGGTCGGATTACTATTGCTTTTTTTCTAGGTATTTGCAAACAGTAAAAAAGTGGGATTTCATTGTTGAACCAGACCATTAAATCTAAAACGATCAAGTTTCAAAGTTGTGAATGAATCTGAAGAAGGTGTACGTTTCGGGCGGGCAGTAAGGTAACGCAACAGTTTACAACTTTTTTTTTTACAACTGTCATGTCAGTCAGTCAGTGAGTGCACGAAATTCTCACGCTCAATTTTTTGTTCTTCCTTTCGAGAGACAGAAAGAGAGGACTGACTACAATACCCGTACCAGTACTTTTTTGTATTTCGAGTCCCTAGACTTATTTGGAAGTTGCTTTTTTTATTATGCTCTCGGATTATTTGCATTTTTGCATCTTCATCTCAACCCATTGTATCCTTTTCACACCAGTTTCATTATCGCAGCAAGCATTTTACCGCATTAGGCGAATTATACAAAAACAGCAAATGAGACGTACAAGGATTGAAAGAGGAATGCATTTTTTGGGACCTTTGCGGAACCAAAATGAGCTTGATTTGACTTTGCCTCAGAAGAAAAAAAAAATGAATTTTTCAGAGGTAGAGGTGCCGGCGGCATTGGTGTCATAGCGATAGCACCTTAGATTCTCTCATTCCTTCTCATGAACTATTCACGTCTTGTTCTCCCATGAATTTGCAAAACGGCAAAGAAATTACCTTTTGGGAGGGAAGGGAAAAAAATAACGTGTCTCTTTTGTTCGCTTTTGACATTCAAATCAAAATGACACGATGATGCGAGCGATGCAAAGTGCTGCGTTGTTTTTTAGTCTGTTGTGGCGGCTTTTCAGAAGCCAGAAGGGAAAACGGGCAGAGAAAATCGTTCCATTGGGTGTTCGTTTCTTCAGCAGAGATTTCTCTTTTTTTTTGCGGGGCGCATTATTATGATTATTGCCATTTTGGCTGACTTCAGCGTGATCATAATATGATATGCATGCATTCAAAAATTTAAGCAATTTTCCTATTTGCTTACAACTTAAGTACTAACTACATTGCATAGCTGCACGGGCAAACACAATAACATCAAATCAGTTAGTTCGTAAGAGATAGCAACTTCTTTTTATCCATTTCTCTTTTTTCAGTAACTAAACTTAAGTCGTGTTCATTGTGGCTGCGGGGAAATCATTAAGATTTTCTTTGAATGACGCTGCATGAAGAAAAGTTTTTTTTTGTAGTGCGGTCGTTGATGTTGATAACGTTTTTTGTCCTTCCTTTTCCACAGCGCTGGTACAGCGTCATCTTTTTTTTTGTCATGTGAGCAAAAGCTCTCTTCATCATCGTGAATGACTGGCTATTTACTACTGACTTACTTTTTCCTTCTCTAATTTTTGTGTCATTTCACGAACGAGCCTCAATGTTTTCCTATGCATGCTCACGGCAATTTACTGAGATTTCCTTTTGAACGAATCGAAACAATCTTTGAAAGGAGAGTCTGGCTCTGGCTACAAAAAAAAATGAAAAGTATGATCATATATTTGCATCGCCACTCCAACGTTTGAAACGTCTTTTCTACCTCGCCCTTTCTCTTGAAGAACGCATCAATGGGATCATGATGAGTACCTACTTTTTTACGAGTTCAGTTTATTTAGATGTGACTTGATCTTGCGGGGATGACGATGATAATCATGATCATACTTAATTTAACCATAAAGAAAGTAGTAAAATGCTCTGAAAAGAAGTCCATAAATATTCATTCACTTACTTGCACACACTATTTTTCAGCTGAGTTCATCTTATGAGGAGTGTTGTTATACGCACAGACAGGGAGTAAGTCAAGAAGTGGGAGATAGAGAGAAATCTCAGACTTTTTTTTGCATGTGTATGGCACATAAAAACGGCAAATATAAGAAGGAGGCATGACCATCCACTTATGGCTTAAATTGAACAAAGTTTTTTTTAAAGCTTTCTATATATAATCCTCCTTATATTTGAATGTATGGATGCATGTGCGTAAAAAAATGGGTATGGTATGTCACAATTTAGTATTTTTTCTGTGCCATTTCAAACGAGTGCGTGTCAATAACTTCTTAAGTGAGCTCTGTACAGGGGAGTCATGAATGAGTCGTCAAATTACAATATTTTTATACCTTTTGTCTGTCTCCTCTTTTACGAAGACATAAACTATAACTTATTTTCTAACACTCCTTGCGGCTTCTTTTTTTGCAGCTTATCCTCTTTTTTGTGTGTGATATGAGTAGGCTTTGGCTCAAAGATAATAATAAAACTCTCCACATGTCAATAAATAAAAGGAGGAATGTGGTAATGTCAAAGAATAAATTTGAAATTGTGTTTGCCTGTATTTAATGTACATGCCGTGCCATTATAACAACAACATCAACAGTCAGTGACTTTTTTTCTTCCTTTCTACTTGTGTGTAACCACTTTATTTTCTTGGAGGCAATCACAAACTTTTTTTTTAAAAAGAGAATTAAGGCATGCATTGTTGTCCACCAAGATAAGAAGGGATTACATAGAATGGCCATTATTTTTGCTTTGGTTGAATGCAACTATCTACAGGATGAATAGTTTGCTGGTAGCATAATTTCTTAAAAAAATCAATTGATTGAATATTGCCAATATTCTAATGCATTACTCCATCACCGACAGAATTTTTTTATTGAGGTGCCTATGTATATGATTTTTGCATTTGCCACAAACATTCCTAAACAATCTATTGCTATCGCGGTGAGGAGCACAGCTTTAAAAACCCATTTACATGATGATTATGATTACAACATCGAAAACAACAACATTGTGTTTTTATATGAACGCTCCGTGGTATCCTTTTACTACTCCACAGTTAGTAGGTCTTTTAGAGGGAAGAAGAAACGCGAGGCAAAAAGAAATTGAGTGAAGTATTTATAATAAATCATCTTTTGAAAAATAATCAATACAAAAAAATGTTGCTGACGATGACGGTGATGGCGAGTGAAGAAATCTTTTTGACGATTTATATGTACTTGGTGGGGTGTTGCATGATTCATGACACAATGCGCAAAAAATGTGAATTTGCATGCGAAAAGAGTCTGTACTTCAAAAGTATAATTATTACAAAATAAGAACTAATGTTAAACCTGAGGAATGTTTGGGTGAAAGAAGAAATTTGATTTTTTTTGGGGGGATGTGGCATATTTTCGTCAGAGATATGTACCTTGTGTTTATTGTTCTCCTACCGTTTTTCATCGCCGCCACACAACACACAGCAGTTGGTTTACTTGAAATAGTAGTCAGTCAGTACTAATGTCGTTGTCGGCAAAATCCTCATTTCTTCAATCTTCATGGAAATAGCTGAAAACATTAGCCATGTAAGTATATTTGTACTCACCAGGCTTCATCAGAGGGCGACTTTTTCCAAACATGAGGCTGTGCAGAAGACTGGTGTGGTGTGATGAAGAAAATTATGTGATGAGAATCTTGATGAGTTTATATTTTCGATTAAAAAAAGGAATTTGTTGGATATTTTGGTGAAGATGAGTCTTGGCTTGGCTTCGCGCAGAGTCGGAGTTGGCATGCTGTGTGTGGTGCCCACATAAAGGCTCGGTAAAAATATCGTTTTGTTGACGATACATAAATTTTAAATTGTTTGGCAGAGGCTAACCGACCACCGATATAAATATGACTTCATGTCATGTCCTCTTCATTCTTGCTAATCACGATGGAATGAAGACAAGAAGGAGGGGAGTCTGAAATAATGAAACAAGATTATGCATTTTTTTCATAATCATTGCATCATTGAAATGACCAGTGACATTTTCGTTCGAAGAATTTTTAATTTTTCAAAGACGAACCATAGTTAATATAACATAATTTTTTACTGATACAGTTTGCATCTTCAAGTTCTGGCCATCAAATCCCAATCAAACATCACACAGACTTATTTCAAGACATTAGGATTAGGTTTTTGTTTTCTTCAAAACAAAAGGCGCATTTCATAATACCTATTCAAGTCATATAATAGTTAAAAATTAAATTGCAGGATTTAATGAAAGAGTAATAAATTATACAGCGTAACACGTGCACAATAAAATCAGTGTAGGCTGCCGTGAGTCGATTGAAGTGTTTGGGCTGTTGATGAAGTTTGGCTAAAAGGAAAAAAAGGGGGCTTAACCTAGGTTAAATTTATCTCTTCTTGTATGATTTAACAGCAGTTAAAAAAATAGAAAATGGGAGTAGAAACCTCCTCACCTCATCTCTCATCATTATTATCATTATCAACAACATCATCGACAAGACACCAACATTGAAGGTATCTTGCTGGGTGCAATAATAGCCAACTAGAGGATTGAAAAAGGAATACAAAGAAAGGAGGAGAATTTCCAAGAATAAAAGGTTCAAACCCTTTTGTGCTGCCTTAAACTCTCCATTGCAATTGCAATGCTTTTATAGCTCGTCCGTCCATCATCTAGAACTTATCAATGGGGAACATCAACATCACATCAGGTTTTAAAAAATATATAGCTAACTTACTTGCGATACTTGTATTACTACTCGATTACTTGTAAATAATAATGATCCTGCGTCTTCCATCTAATCCAATTGAATCCACTACTACTACCACACCACCACCTAAATATTTCTCCCTTGGCGGGTGGGTGAGAACACATTATTCTTTGGAGGGAAGATGTTTAAAATTAGAAAGAGTCGAAGGTAAAACGAGGGACGAGGTCGACAAATATTGAAAATAGACTCTTTGTCTAGTAGCTCAAGTTGATTTTTCTCTCTCTCCAAAAATTGAGTTGAGTAACGTGATGAGGGTAAAGACAGTAAAGAGGGGGAAGAAGATTTCGTGTTTCTTAACAAGAGCTTTAATAATTCTTCAAGATGAAGGTCTTCTCTTGAAGATCATCTTCCTTCTTCAGGATGTAATCAATGCTTCCTCCTCGGGACGCACGAAAACTACAACATTAGTCAGGGTTCATAATGGCTTTCTAAAAGCAACCTGAAAAGGAGAAATGAAGAAAAATGTAAATTGTTAGTGAACTGGAAGGCTGCTGAAGAATGGGGAATTGCTCCATTAAATCCGTTTCGTTGTGGTTTGTCTTCCTTCTTCGTCTTCTTCTTCATCTTCGTTTTTTTCATAATGCCGTGTTAGTTGTTGTTGTTGTTGTTTTGCTACTGAAATAGTAAGATTACAAGGGAAATTTTCAAAAGTTGAAAAAGGGAAGAGTAGAAATACGGCGTGGCAATAGCATGGCAGGTTAGGAAAGACAAGACAAATTTCTTATTGGCATGCTACAATCTAATAATGTTTCTTCGGATATCACAAACAAAAGGAGAGAGAATATAATGATCTTATTTACGGCCGGGCCTTGCCTTGAAGCTAAAGAGTGAAAAAATGTGAGGTTGAAAATAGAGTATGAAAAAAAATACATTACTTCTGTTGTTGACATGCCTGTGCGAGACCAGAGGTACTAATAATATCACCCTCCTGATCCAAAAAACGCCTTTAAAATTGCCTGATTGTCTGTGTAGGTATGTCAGTCAGTAGAGTAAGTATGTACACGGAGAGATAATTTGCTGATTATGAGGATGTATGTATGGAAAAGAGGAAAACTAATGAAATGAAAATAGGTTTTTTATTCTCCAAAAAAACCGTCGTTATCGTGAAGATTACAGTATTGTTCTGTTGTTTTGATTGCGGTTCTCTTCTCGTGGTCTCACATTTTGCGTGGTTGTTTATCATTCTTCTCTTTTTTTTCCTCCGCAGTTGTGAGTTGTGAAGTTGAATTGTTGATAATATATGTAATGGTTGTAGTTTTTTATTTGCCTATTGTGCGTGGGGGAAAATTAGGAGTATCTCATCTCACTCTCTCGGCGCACACACACAGAAATAAAGAAGGGAAATATGGGATGAGGCGGTTACAATTGCGTTCCTTCAGTAAATTGAGCATTCTTTCTTTTTTGAAATCATCAGACAAAGGCCAGCGTTGTTGTTTTCGGCGAACGAATGAAGTTCCTTTGGAGGAACAAGGATCACTTCATAGTTCACGGCTCATCAACATTTCATCTTTCCCTTCGCTCAAATAATAATAATAATAATGAAAATCTCTTCTGAAAATAAACTGACAACTGGATCACTTCATAGTTCACGGCTCATCAACATTTCATCTTTCCCTTTGCTCAAAGAATAATAATAATAATGAAAATCTCTTCTGAAAATAAACTGACAACGAGAACGAGAACCGACAAGAGAGAACAAGAAAGCGCATTCATAGAACAGAATTCGGTCCTGCCCTCTTTCCCTTCCCCCTTCTTTCAAGAACTGCGCCTTTCATCGTTTTCCTTTCCATTCTTCCAACTAATAAGCTTACTTGTAAAATACTTCATTTCACATAAAGCGAAAATTTGAATTAACAAAATGCAAAATGACTTTTCCACCTTTTATCTTCCCCTTTCTTGTCACATTTCTTCGTTCTGTGAAAAAAAAGATGCGTCACTTTGCATATCGTTCAATTCCTTCATTCTCGGTGAACTCAACCAACTTTTATGCATTTTCTTGGGCATTTTGCCAAGAAAAAAATGTATCTTTGCGCTCGGAAACCCGTAAAAAATCAGTACGCATGAAAAAGTCGATACGTTTCTAATCTGATGTGTATCACTTTCATGCATATTAATTTAAATTGAGTCTGACTAGATCACCGCCATTATTATCAGCCCATCTTGTCTTGCTTTTTAAACTCAAGAAGCCTCAATTCTCTTCCGACATCAACCTCAAAGTTTATTTTGCACGAATATTACTCAGCGTTTTCTAATCTAATCCCAATTCTGAACTTTGAAGAAGTAAGTCATATAATGAACCGTAAAATGCGCGTATACATTTGCTTCATTTTATCTTTAGCCATTCCCTCACGCACGCATCACAATCTCAGCAAGACTTCATTTACAGAGTTCATTACTTCTTAAGTGTGTACCTTGTTTACTTCGTAGTATATAGCATCATCGCACCCAAAAATAAATCTGTGTTTGCCAGCTGCCTGGCTTATCTTAAAGCTTGACTCCCTAAAAATGGAGTTTTAATTGCGGGTCTTATCCTTATCAGCATGTAAAATGCATCTGCATTNCTTCTTAAGTGTGTACCTTGTTTACTTCGTAGTATATAGCATCATCGCACCCAAAAATAAATCTGTGTTTGCCAGCTGCCTGGCTTATCTTAAAGCTTGACTCCCTAAAAATGGAGTTTTAATTGCGGGTCTTATCCTTATCAGCATGTAAAATGCATTTGCATTGTTAATCGGCAAAGCAAAAGCTCAAACGCAATAACAACGTCTGTCAAGTCATATACCTACATTATTTTATCACTGTATCACTATCGACTTTTTTTTGCCAACAGCTAAGTAATGTCAGTGCACCGACATCGTAAAAAATATAACCGTGTTTCGTTACCCTCGTCGTAAATACAAAGTTTTAATCCTATCACATCAAATCACATCATAGCATAATATTTTATATGCATATCGACACATAAAAATATAAAATGCGTATTCACACTTCGCCCACCAACCAACAAATCACATACCACCACCACCGCACCGCAGCGTCTGCTTTGTTTAGTTAGGCGATATTATTGCTCTCGGGATTTTCATATCTTATCAATTTTTTCTGTTCAATATGAATGACTAGAAAAGAAAAGAGCGACACATAAAAAAGTGTAAATGACAGATGCCGAATGAACATCGATAACGATAAAAGGCTTGCTACAACTCTTTGCAGCTTATCTGCAATATAGCACCTCAATCTTACCAAAATAAAAAAATACGACATCATCGCATCATTCATTTCAGCTTTAGTTTTATCTTACGTGCCCTGGTTAGAGTTAAACCGTCATAAAAATAAAGTGCGTGAAAATAAAGAGCTGAGATGTTGATAATAAAAAAGTAACGCTAGATTCTCTCTTTCCTTTCAAATACATTTACATACCTCGTTTACCAAAGGTGGATTATTATGGATTTTGAGTGAAGCAAGCCAAAGTCAAAAAAAATATATAAACGTATTTAAGAGTTGAAAAGCTCAAGCTGATGTAATGATTATGACATGAATGATGACTGTTTTCCTAGCGTTATTTGTTTTGTCTCATTGTGCGTGCGTTTTAAAACCTATTTAGCGATTGCGTTTACCCTTTAACCCTCTTTAATGTGTGCGTATGCGTGAATATACGAGTATATAATGATGATGTGTGGGTGCGTACTGCCTTGCCTTCATTTGTTTAAAGAGCTTTTCGCATGATGAATGTTACTGTCGTGTTGACTATTTCAAAATGGAAAGGAGAGCAATGGCTTACTTTACACATTTATTTACATTTTTGCGAGTGGATTCAAAGTGAGTGCTTATAAAAGTTTAGGAGTGTACATGACGAGCAAAATCCTGTATAAATAGAAACATCCGTTTTTTCTTGCAATTTCAATTGTAAGGGATCTATGCTCTTGTGTCAATATCACGCACCCAAGCGAACCGAGTGAAACGCAATGCAATATATAGAATGCCATTTATAAAATCATCATTCAATTCAACAAAATTCAGGTATGTACCTACTCGTACTCATCTTATATTACTATCATATCTGCTTTCATGTCATTATCATTGTCCTTACTCATTGTGTGATTATTATTAGGCAGGGACATGTATACAAATTCATCTGTCCCTATTCTTTCATCTCGAATACTTATTGTATTTTTTTTTTTTTTTTTTTTATTTATAAAATCATCATTCAATTCAACAAAATTCAGGTATGTACCTACTCGTACTCATCTTATATTACTATCATATCTGCTTTCATGTCATTATCATTGTCGTTACTCATTGTGTGATTATTAGGCAGGGACATGTATACAAATTCATCCGTCCCTATTCTTTCATCTCGAATATTGTAATATTTTTTTTGAAAAAGGGTCATTATTACACAAATAAAATCACGCGTCACTAAAGGATCCTCTTGCTTTAGATTTTTTTGGTCTGGTCTACTGGCCCTGCTTTCTTCCCATCTTTTACCTGTCTGTCAGTCAGTCAAGGAGGATAACTTGAAGTCTTTTCTTAGATTTGTCATTTTTGAGAGAAACAAATATAGAATTCCTTTTCACCTTGATTCCGTTTCGTTCGGCGTCTATTTTTGTTGGTGCAGTAAAAATTTTATAATTGCATCAGTATAAAAATGGATGTGTGATGTGTAATGTGCGCTCAAGCCGAGTCAATGTCATTTCTTCCACTAATCTCTCGTTAGACTTGAACAAGTTCAGAATAATATGAGCCCTTTGGGTTCACTTGACGCTAATTTAAGGGCTGCAGTGAGACGACGACGCGGCTGAATCTGATTACTGTATAGAATGTCACGACATTAAAATGATGATATACATTTTTCTCGTTATATTGGAATGAATTTAACACGCACAAGTCAACTCGACTCAAAACTCAAGTCAAGTCAGAGGAAAAGGTTGAAAAACATTCTCATACTATCATGATACGTTTCTTCCACTAATCTCTCGTTAGACTTGAACAAGTTCAGAATAATATGAGCCCTTTGGGTTCACTTGACGCTAAGGTAAGGGCTGCAGTGAGACGACGACGCGGCTGAATCTGATTACTGTATAGAATGTCACGACATTAAAATGATGATATACATTTTTCTCGTTGTGTGGAATGAATTTAACACGCACAAGTCAACTCGACTCAAAACTCAAGTCAAGTCAGAGGAAAAGGTTGAAAAACATTCTCATACTATCATGATACGTATGCACACGGACTCATTATTGTTATTATTATTGCAGTGATTGCGATATACCTCAAGGGAGACTAAAAGGGTTCAAGCTTGTGTCACACAATCACAAATCCAAACCTCGCCGTCATGAATATCATGATCATTCGTTCATGTCGTCCGTCGTCGTCATCAAAAAACTTAAATAATAAAAGTACGCAAGGCTAGATTATAATGATGACTATGGGGACCTGCAATAATCGTATTCATTTATGTCCCGTTTTTATAACAAACTCCACTTGCTACGCAGTTTTAATACATACATAAATATTAGGATACGATTACGATTGCCTATTACTCATGATACCCCTGAGATTTACATCTTGGAAGAAGAAAAGTATCGCACAAAAAATTCAAAGACTTGAGTGCAATGCAGCATGTAGCACTAATAATACAAAAGCTATATATTTAATTTAAGAGTTTTCTTCACACTTTGTCATTCGTATAAATGCATTTTCTAAAAAAAATAAATATGTTCACTGTTATTGTTTATTCATATTTTTTGTGTGAACTCGATGCTTAGCTATTCTCGTAGATTATGTAAAGCTGAATAACTTTATGGGAGCAGCTGAAGAAGAAATAGTTTCTTTGTAAAATATTATGTATTTTAATAAAAAGGTGCCTCTTTTAATGATATCGTGAGTGAGCCAGCTAGAATTATTACATTTTTTTTTGAGCACGCCAAACCAGCGTTTCCCAACCTCTAAAGTCAGCTCGGTTTCAGGAGGTACCTCACCCTCTCAATGCAAAAAAATGCCTTTTTACCTGTGTACCCTTTACGATGACGATGATGTTGATTATGGCATAGGCATACCCATATGGTATTTTGTATTCATCAAAACTTCTTAAGTCTTTTTGGGATTTTTTCTCTGAAAAGTTTATTTTGTTAAGGTTGGTTGAACCATGTGATGTGAAAAAATGTTTTACTATGAAATACTACGATTTTTTTACTACAAAGATACTTTTACTATATAAGTATGTATGTATACGCACCACTACTCATGTACCTGCTCATCATCGTGATCATGATTCCTCTGAGATAATGTTGTCTGTCAACTTCAGCTCAGCCTTACAAAAATATCAACTCTTTTTTTACCGTATCCTCCAAGCCTGTGTAATATAACATCTAACGATGAGATAGAGAGAGGTTTCATGCTGGGTTGTAGCATACATGTGCAAATGTGCGTTGCGTGAATGTACTCTAAAAATATTTACGATTTTGGCGTAAATAGCCAGATAATATTATTGGTTCTTTAAGAAAATGCCGTATTTGAAGTTTGAAGGATCCTACTTTTTGGCTTAAATTACAAAATGCAACATTTTCAACAAAAATAGATACTTTTTTTACTCTTGGCCTAGCCCTTTTAGTGTAACTTGATATGCACAAAAAAGGTACTATGTATTCAGTTCAGACATAACAATATTGTATTTGTTGTTGTATCTATTTACTTAAACTTTAAATATTTAAAAATCCTTATATACATACGCGTTTCTTTGTTTAAAAAAGAGAACTTTTTGTATGGAGCAGTCAAATTTTACCACTGTAACGTGTCCTTTGACAGTATTCGTTGTCGCCGTCGTCGTTGTCCGTCGGC
Source organism: Seira musarum (assembly GCA_027743895.1). Classification (NCBI taxonomy): domain Eukaryota; kingdom Metazoa; phylum Arthropoda; class Collembola; order Entomobryomorpha; family Entomobryidae; genus Seira; species Seira musarum. Next base: position 4,912 of record JAHZMX010000782.1, on the reverse strand, counting down.
CGAAAATACATAATATTATTATACGCATAATGTGAGTCGCGATTTGGAAGAAATTAAAATAAATGCAAGGTAGCCAAAAGGATCGATGGAAGAAACGATGCCGGTGATGAATCCCAAATGTGCTTACCTGTAAAACGCAACAATGTAATGTAAGGTGAGGTGGAGCAAAGTAGGACAAGACAAATAATAATCATACTCGACTCGACTCGACGCTGCATGGCATGCATTATGCTACAGCTACGCCAAAAAATTCTCATCTCATTTGTATGAAGCGTAAGGAGACTGACACAGTACTAGTAAAAAAATATATATATAAAAAGATTTTTATCTTCTCTCGGACGCACCTTTACCTTACCTTACTTCACAAACAAACATGAGTAGTGGAAGTGTTGCTCATGATCATAATAATAAATGCTTACAAACAAACCCAGCAGCACCACAAGCACAAGAGTAATCACAGCAGTAGCCAAGAAGTCGAGCCTTTTTTAAGGTAATAAAAAAGAAGGACCCGTACTTTCCTGAGACTGACTGCTCAAACCATTACCTTTACACTTTTTGCTTCAGCTTCATCTCTCTTTCTATCCGTATGTTTCACTGAAAGCAAAAATATTCAGGCAGGGCTGCAGCAGTGTTATGTTATGTGTCTTGTCTTTTGGTCGTGTCGTTTTGTGCCCAATACATATTACTTCTTTACCTGTTTCATTGTTGGTTGACGCAGCGAACCTGTATAACAATCTTCCTTCATTCATTTTGGCCAAAACCATTGTTTAACAAATCCTGATCGTGGTATTCCAATGTGGAAAAACATGCATTATGCTGAATTCTCTCGCTCACCGCAACACAAAAAAATCTCCAAGTCATGACATTTTTTTTCTATCGGATAGATTCAGTATTTTGAGATTTAATGCATTTTTTCCGTGCAGGATGCCAATTGCCAACAAAGAATGCTCTCACTTATTCTTCCTTCCACTTGGTAGAAAAATAAGTGGATTGGATGGTCGTATGGAAAATGTATCCCAAATAAAAAAGACCTCAACCAACAATTATATATTTTTTTATGTTGATGATGATAATGACGCTGCTGGCCAGGCCAGGCCAGCTTTAGGTAATATTATTTTGATTCCCATAGTATGCAAACACGTTCAATTTACATGGATTGGATTTGACTCTCGCATTGTTATAGGATCGTGCATTGTTACTGCTTCTCTGCTCCATAATAATTTCCATATAAGCTTAAAATTGTTCTCGCTTTTCACCTTTCCTTCTCAGGATACATTGAATATTATACCTAATTTTTGCTCAAATGGCATCACATTGTATATCCATTAAGTTTACGCGAAAAATGTAAAAAAAATCGAAAGATTGGAAAAGGCAAGGCAAAAAGGTAAAAGAGATCCTTGTGGATCTTGTGTGCCTGTCGTGATGACTGTGATTGTTGTTATTTGAGAGGTTTGCCTCCTTTTCATGTAAATATAAATACGGGGTATTTCTGCTTGCACACACACTCTCGACTCAACTCAAAACTCAATTCCTGAGAATCTTAGAAAAACTCAGAAAGAGAACTCCTCACAAACCCATTATTTTTTCCCAACAAACAAGAAGTTAACTTCAGCCGCAACCAACATCAGCATACCTACACATTAAAAACTATGTATTACACGCGTAATAAAATATACATGGACGGAAAAAACGTGGTCGACTTACCCACACTCGCTCTGGCTGGTGCAGTGATATGGCTTATTCCCAGTCAAAGTGAAACACGAGCAAAAAGACGAAAATTGTGTTGAATTCAATTCAGTGAGTCCGAAGGTAAGGGAAACAAACTTTGTAATGAAAAGACTTCATGTTTTTCTATTAGCTCTTTTACGAATATTATGTAGGGATATGTTTATGATAGGATGCTCTTCTCACAGCTTTAGCTCACATTATTGCATAGGGAAAAATATCCTTTTTTTTCTCGCAACTCCAAAACAAGAACGAAGACGCAACGACGAGCGATGATGATTAGAGCAGGCCAGGCCATGTAGTTGGTAATAACATCCAAGTAAAGTAGTAAAAGAGCAGGCAGACCCAACCAAAGAGCATTGGTTTTGGATATTGCATTGCATTGCATCAAACATTATTGTGTTGAAGAAGTTGAATTGTTGTTGGTTTGTTGAGTTGGGAGCGAACAGAAGAGCTCATAGGAGAGCCACGGCTGCATCTACTACATCAATAACAAAACAACATCATCAGGATTCCATCAGTCAGTCATAGACAAGCAGAATTAGAAGAGTGAAAGAAGTTTTGTTTTTTAAAGCTGAAAAATTCAAAGAAGATATATAGACAACAAGAGACTCAACAACATAATAATATATTATGGATTGAAAGGATTGGATCGGATTAGGTATTACTTTACATTATATCGCATTGCATTGCTATTAATTTCTTTTTACAAAAAAGTCCACAATCCAACAACTAAACCATGTCCATTCTTTCTTTTCTTTAATAACATTTTATAAGATGCCTTTGAAAACGACTTTTGCTTCAAGAAAAGGATAAGAAGGTCTTTCTGTTCGGTTTTTTTCATTAAAAATCTGCAACAGCAGTCAGAACAGGAGCAGAGGCAATGAGAATGAAAGGCTAGGAATACAAATATTAAAAAACTCACCTGTCCGTTCGTCGTTTTTTTTCTGTGTGAGAGTTTTTTTTTTCAGTTACTCCTGCTTACTATTACTATGTGAGTGTGTGTGTTTCTGGTGAGCATTTTTTCTTCATTATTATTAGCCTTCTTTAAACGTTGAGCAAAATGTAACATGAACTGCATTACATTACATACATTCATCAATGCAGATATTCATAAAATAAAAATGTATGGATCGACATCGACCCATGTCTAAGCTAAATAAATGTATGTTCTTATTAGTGATAAAAAAAGTCTTACTATTTTTCATACATTTTCCCCTAACAATCACCTGAATCACCTCAAAAAATAGAGTGTCTACCTACTAAAGAGAACAGTAGCAAGTTTTGTGTATGATGATGATCTAGTGAAGGAACGAATCTAGGGATCCACACACATTTGTAGAGATGTAATGTAGGTAACATATTTTTTTCCAACCCTTTATTAAAGTACAAGGCACGTTTGCAATTTTTTAGAGTTAGAAATACAAAGCCGCATTAGATTATCAGTCCAAAATTAGATTTTTTAGTGTGCTCGTTTGATTTGATTTAGCTTAATTTAGAGCTGATCATCATAGTTAAAAATGTACCTATAATTTCCCCCTCATTTATTTATAGAATTTGATTCGATGATGATCGATCCTTAAAACACATTGTGTTTTTATTATTGCATGTATACGTCAGTTTTTATTGTCTGCTGCTCTGTTTTTGTTTTGGTTGGTTGGCTGGTGTGACTTGTGGACTAATGCAACATTTAGTGATTAATTGAAGTATGTATAGAGAGAGAGAGATAATGAGTGCATTTCATATCATATCAACAACGTTTCATTGCACTAATTTTTTGCTGTATTGAGAATCGAGCCGAGATTGAATTCCATCACAGTCATTAGGCCAGTTTATGTTGAAGAAATTGCAATAATTAATACAATTTTTACTTTCTAGACAAGCTAATGTGGAGCGCATTGCAAAGTGGGATTGGAAAAGGAAAGGTTCACTAATACTGTAATTGTTGTTGATGTGTGATGGACACAAACCACCATTGTTTTGGAGGAAAATGAGGTGATGAAGATAATGATGAAGTTTTGTGCAATGAGATTAAGTAGTCCTTCATTAGTATTCAAAAAAGTTTAAACCGTGTGCTTCAGACAAAATACTTCCACTCACTCAAAAGGGTCCAAAATTTTGTATTGGATTTTTACAGTGCCTAAAAATAATCAACACTATTCGTTCGTGTCGCTCGTTTTTCATCTCTTGACACGTTTGTTTTCATCAAGATTTAATCCTCTTGAACAGTGTTTTTGTCGTGGACCATTAAGTAGTCGAAGTCCCAGCGCCACCGATGTGAGTGAACATTAGTGTTTTTTTTGCTACTGTTACTGCGGATTAGTTCTAAAAAAAGTGAATGTTTGGATTTTCTCCCTCCTTGTCGTGATTCTGACTTGGACTTGGCTGCATTACAGGTATAATATTTCAAAAAAGAATCTTCTAATCTCCAATAAAGATAGTGATAATGGAGTAATAAACGCATGGCAAAAAAACGACATCGTAAAATTAATTGTGGATGGTAAAAAAATGTGAAATGGGAAGACATGTGTGGCGGTCGTAAAAGATAAATGCTATTTTGATTTTGGTTTGCTCTTTACACGACATCACAGACAATCACATCACCTACATATTATAATGGTCGTGGTGATAGTGGTATTGGCGAGGATGACAGGATTTCGTTTCATTTTGCGAAATGCGGCTAAACATGGTTATCCAGATCGTTTAGATTTTGGTAGGTTGATAGGTATAATAGGGAATACTTTCTACCATAAAAATAAAATATCATGTTTCACGAGACGCAAGTCTAAATTATTCATTCAAAATGTGGTCAGTGACAAAAACCGATGTAGACAAATTACTAGGGGTAGGATAATTAGATGAATATGTAAACTGGGAGAAAGCTGAATCTACTATTATTATCAACTTGAAATTTCGTAATGCAGGATATAAACATCGTTGGGCCACAGAAAATGAGCACATTGTCATGTCAGGATAGATTTTTTTTTAAAGTTTTGTTTTCATCATTACCCCAATTATTGAGAAAAAATCGACATCCGCTTAAATTATCCATGGACTTGAAGCAAGCTAATTTTGGATAATTCTTTTTTTATTTTTCTTCGAGACTGACTAACTGTGTCAAGTACATCGCACTTGTACGATTATTATTATTATTACTACTGTATTGCTATTGCTGTTATCTATTCTT
>JAHZMX010000781.1:0-24272 GCA_027743895.1 Seira musarum | reverse complement strand
CCGAGTACATTGTCCCCAGGACATTGCTCAATTTGTACTGGGAAATGGCCATTTTTACTTTTAAGTTATTTCAAACCTCTTGTCAATTTCATTGATCAACAACTGAAAAATGGATGAAACTGGAAATTTTCAAAAACTCAATCATTCACTGTCACTTCAACTGCTAAAGAAACTAGCAAAAATCCTACGCACGTGTTTGCGTTTGTTCTTCTTGCTCCTCCAACCAAAAAGCATGTTTTGTTTTGCCGTGCTGAAAAAGGCATTCTCAAATCTCAATTCTCAAGTCAAGTGAGTTCAAAAACGCGCCATTGGTAAAGCATGACTCGCTGTTGTGTCTCCGCATGCCAATGAAATGCAAGAATTGGATAGATGCATAATGCATATTATTTACTAGAGGTACATACGCATACCTACTTCTTCCTGCTTCGCAAAAATCTCGAAACAATAACGATGTGATCATGCATAATCAAAGTGGATTTTTAATTGACTATTGAATTAATTAGTCACATGTATCCATTTCTCAATGTCACGTCAATTTTGTTACACATGTTTTTGTTGCGGTTTTATGATAATTCTGTCGGACTCTTTTAAGTTGCTTAAGTATGCATTGTCTTACTTAAAAACAATTTTAATTGCTCGTAGGTAGTCACAGTCTATGGCTTTTTTATATTTGCCATTGCAATTTCACAACTCAATTCTGCAGAAAACTATCATGGAATAAGTAAATAATCTTTTATTTTAGCGCACCTTCGACTTCGTTAAAGAGCATTACGTCTGATGGATGAGAAAACGATTCATTATTGTAGTTCTTATTAAACTGAAATGCATGCAAGATACGGTTTTTAAAAAAATCTCGTCCTAGTCGCATATGAAAAGTAGTATGATTCATGCGTGATAGTGATGTCGCGTCGGTGTCATTAGTCATGAATGACATGTAACTAAGGTTTTACGTAAAAAAACAAATTTGCAAAAAAAGCAATGTACGGGAGTACATTCATTCGTCGTGCCATTAAAATTTCAGCTGTTTGTGGATTGGATTGCGATTGTGAGTTCATTGCATTGCCTTGCATTTAGATTAAAGAGCGGCCGCTATTATTCATTCACCATCACCACCACCACACTAATTCTTTGGAAGATTATGATTAGAACGAAAAAAGACGAGAGGAATTTGACATTTTTATTGACTTCATGTTTGAGTTGAGTAGAGTTTTTAGAGGAAAAGTCACTCGGCACTTCGTGTGTTGGTGCAGTACGCAGTAGTATCAGTATTTGTTATTTTGGTTTTCGTATCATCGGTATCGCACTTTCCATCATCATATTTCCGAATCCTGCTTCTTATTCTTCTTCCATTATTGCATTGCGTTACACTTGCTATATAGCGTAGCAGGTTTTTTACACTTTACACAGCTAGAAGCATAGATTAGATAGGACGTCTAAAGTCTACAGAACAAAAGCAAAAGGTGACTCACGCTCACATACAAAAATCTTGTGTCCCATTCCGATAGAGAAAAGACAAAATATATCGTGAGAAAACGTCAGCATCATCATCAGTAGAGTGTAAAAAGCAGCATATTGAAGTTAATTCCATTTTCTCCGTCGTTCAAGTTCCGTTTTGTGCGAAATAAAAAAGTTTTAATAACCTTCCTATAAAGTTCAACTTTCCAGCTCAGAGTCAATCAGGAAAGGAAAAAGTCAAAAACATTGCATTGGTTGAATTCAAGGATAAAAGGTAAGACAATTTATTTTAATCTTATTTCGTTTTGTGATAATTGTTTCATTATCTCCAAATCATCAATCAGGCATCATGAATTGGCATTAATTACGGTATACATTTGGCTTAGGTAAATAGGGCAAGATTTTGAAATTGCATTTGAGCTAATTCGTAATCAGTTGGGATTCGTAATTTCATTTGATAAACCATAAACGATAAAACTGTTTGAATATCGATACTATATTACTTATTAACTTTATTACTTCTGATTCCGATTATTTTCCTTCATTGTGATTTTTTATCTAGTCATCTCATCTCAATCTCAAGTCTCATCACATTTTTTTGCAATGAACATCGCTAGTCATTTAAATGATCAGAAGATGTGATGTGTGATTATGAATATGCATTTTTATCACCCTCTAATTTTTTTCCAGCAACTTCGCACTTGGCTCAATCATAACTGCATTGTTTCATGTATTAGAGTAAAACCTCTATAAGAACAAACTACTCTTTAGTAAATACAGTGATCACGATTCATAATTCGAAACCTCGTCACTAACTTGTAGAGCTTCCTCTGGAACATTTCCAATGATCGTTAGTAAAAGTAAAAGTTCAGCTGTATGAATGAATTTAAACAATGGTCTGCTTTGTTATTGTTTATGATTTATTTACAAATTTTGAATTGAGACAGTAGTATATACCTTCTAGGCATTTTAATGCAAATGTTTTTATTAGCTCTTGGTCATTAACTTTGTTGCTGAGTTTCCACCATGTAGAAAAAGGCTTTGCTTTGAGGTTTAAAAAACCAAAAGAATGTTTCATAAAGCGGTTCCATTGTTACTTATTTGGGCATTCCATCATATCATCACATGTCGCCTATCAGATACTACTTATATTGAGTATTTATTATGGGCATTCATTTTTAAGAAAGTTAAAAATTCCCAGATATAAAACTGGTAACTGCCGGTTCGATTCAGAAACCAGAAAAAAAGGCCAGCATTGAATTTAATTGCGTAGTGTTCCCACATTAGCACCTTTCATTTGAGCCCGTTTCCAATCCAAGTCATTCTTTAACACTCGATCGGATCAATCCTTTACTTATTTCGGGGACAACAACGACGCACAATACAATACATACAATAATGTACATGGCTGGATACCTGGAAAACCAAGGCGTAAGGTGCGCGAGTGATGATGATGGTGGTGGGATATTGTGATGTTCATCACGATGATCTTCATCATTCATTGGAATTCCAAGCCATTCATTCAATTCCATATCCCACGGCAATGTATAAATATTGGTTTAAAGTTATACATACTTTTTTTTAAGCGAACCAGCAGACCACGACGACGACGACAAGTTTATTATTTGCCTGAAATATAATACATACATACATACATACTTTTTTTTTTAGTTTTGTATACCAAATTCCATCCATTCCAGCATCATCATCATATCAAATTGAATAGGGGTCGGGATGTGTGCAATTGGTTGATAAGAGCATTGCTTAAGTTTGTTTCTCGTGATCAGAAAGGATGAAATTGGACGAACTCGAAGTCAAAAATTTTTATCTAACATTTTAGGAAATTATAAATCTGAGATTTTGCCTTGGTCTTATAAACAGGTAGCGTTAAGTTATAAAGTCATAATCATCCATCACCTCACCTTCATTGAAAAAAATGAAAATGGTTTTAACTTTAACCTTACGGAATTGAATGACTCGTTTGGGAGGGAGGATGATGATGATCAAAAGATCAAATACCAATAATACCATACGCTCAGTTTTGCCCGTAAGCATTAGAGCAGTTATTGCAGTGTTTCATCCATTTTTCAACTGAAAATGGTACTACGACTACGACTTACTACACGCTGAATTGCATGTGTTTCAATCTTCTTCATTTCGCTCAAGCTGCAAGCTTTACACTAAAGAGATGTACCTACCGAAGCTAGGCACATTATAAATACACTTGTTCAATTTCATTCATTTTCATATGACTTGGACTTGAGTCGAGTGAGTCCTGTTTGCTTCGATAAGAAAGAGAAAGATGCGGGATTGGGATTGGGATGGAGAGGCTTCCATAGGTCTTTTTTTCGAGGAATGACCATACTCATCTAGAAGAACACATAGATAGTGAAAGGTTTTTGGTATTTTCGGCAAAGTAGAAAAGAAAGCACTATATTGCAGCAGCTGGTTGGAAAGACTGGAATAGAAATACCTAGAGAAGGACTCACAGTACAAGTAGTAGGGGCTAGGGACGAACAGACTTGAATAAACGGCAGCAAGCAGGCTTTGAGCAAGGCAAGGCAAGGCCAGCGAGTTTAGGTTTTTGCTCCAGTAGTCCAGGATTTGATTCTCCATTTGGAAAAGAATAGAATAAGAATAGGTGCTCCTGCTTGGTTTTTGTGGTATTTATCATCTTCATGTACGAAAATTCTCTTCGTATTCGTATGGCAATAATGATTCAGTGAGCGAGCGAGAGAAGAGCTAAGAAGCAGCAGCGACGCAGCGAAATCTCACTACGAAACGAAGTTGTTCAGAAGTGAAGCGCCGACGAACGCGATTGAGATTGAACGAACGAACGGAGCGAGCGGAGGTGAAGCATAACATTAAATGGTCGGTCGGTGGTGGTGGTGGGTAGGTAGGTAGTACTACGACTATGTATTTCACAACAAACTAGACCAGGACTAGCATTTACTCTATATTCATACAACATTGTTTGTATCTATGTTCTTCTATGTTTGGTTGGATTGGATGATGGTTTTTAAAGCAAAAAATGGAATAAAAGTTAAACGAAGAAGGAACAGCGGAGAACAGAGAAGAAGAAGGTGTGTGTGTGTGTACTGTTTACTGAGAATAGAACTCGCTGAATTAAGTGTAGTTTAGTTTTGGTATTAAACTTTTTTTCCTATGACTATAACGATGATATAATCATATACTACGTGATCCTCTGTATATCATACTTAATATAATCATATCGTCTTTTTTTTCCAACAGAAACAGAAAGGAAAAATTTGAGCTTCACTCCAGCAGCAGGAGGAGCAGGTCATACATAGTATCGTCATCATCAACATCCATTCTTCACAATACAATAGCAGCAGAAAGCAGAGCAGAAGCAGCAGTAGCAAATAGGAATAGTGGGAGCAGTTAGTTTTTTTGGGCTGCACTTTTGCTAAAGCAACAGAACCAGAACCAGTGGCACACGGAGTTTTGTCGTCTTCTCTTCACTCTCTCCATCTCTTCTTCTAGTCGAAATAAAAACCCTTGACTAAAACTTGTACTTTTTCCTTCACACCTTACCTGACGAATATCAATAATGGCTGAAAGTAATCCAGTTTACGGGCCCTTCTTCGGCGTCATGGGGGCGTCTAGCAGCAATGATCTTCAGTGGTAAGTACTGCAATAAACTTTTTTATGGAATCAATTGGAAAATATGCTGGGTCATTGTATGAGTTAAACCTTGAGCCACCGCCCCACCCAATGGCAAATGTATGGCAAAATCTATAGATTAACTTTTTGGGGGAAAATGGTGATCATGGTGGTTTGGGGAAAGTGATTGATTTATGATTTAACAGTTTAGTAAGAGTGTTTGTGAGATTGTTAAATTGTTCAAACATTTTTTTTCAAATGGGAGGAATTGATATTTTAAGGTGGGATGAATGAATGAACATGTGGTTTTTCTCTCTTTTTCCAGCGTTGGGGGCGGCTTATGGTACTGCAAAATCCGGAACTGGTATCGCAGCGATGTCCGTTATGCGACCAGAATTAATTATGAAAAGTATAATTCCAGTCGTTATGGCTGGTATTATCGCTATTTACGGGCTCGTAGTAGCAGTACTGATTGCTGGATCGCTAACCACACCTGAGAGTGGATACTCCCCTTTCAAGTAAGCATTTCATTCAAATACTCTGTATATTTAATTAAATTGTACTTAATCTAGTAATTTCTATATAAACTTAGAGTGGTGTATAAAATATATTAAAAGCATTTATTGATTATTATCAGTCATCTTTTTTTACGTTGAGATGATGACGATGAAAAAAACCACGATAAGGAAGGAACAAAAGCTTAAACATGCTTTTCAGCGCTCTCTAATTTTGGAACATGTGACTCGGTGTAGGTAGTTAAGTTTGATGTGAAACTTCAAGTTTTTAGGGATTTCCATTCATGAAATTTTGTAGCTCAGTTCTTTTGAAAAATTTCAATTGTTAAAGGAAATTAAAGGAAAAGCCGATTCGTATCGTAGTTTTGTCATGAATATGTCTCTTGCTTTTTGAGAGCTGATCATGTGAAAGTGGAGTTGTCATTCTATGTCTTCTTTAGGGTTGAAGCAACTGGTAGGATGATAGAATAATTTATAGGCTTTTTTATGGGAATGTGAAGTCGTAAATGTCATCCCTAATGGTTTTTTAATTTTCCGAAGCTAAATTTTTACCTTTAGTATTTATTTATTTATTTATATTTTTTTTGTGAATTTAAAAAAAAAGATCGAAGACCAAAAAAAAAAAATTTGAGAAAACCAGCAAAAGAGAGAATTCAAATTAAAAACTAATTTTAGCAGAGAAGTGAAAGAAAAAAAAATTGTAAGAATGAAATGAAGAAAAAAAATCATCATTTTTTTATTTCGCCCATTCCAGAAAGCAAAATATTAACTTCCCCTTGTAAAAGTAATTATAATTACGTGTGTTATAAATTAATGATGCTCCCGTATACAATCCCTACAAAAAAATAATTACCACATAATGTCATAGAAAAGTGTATAAGTATACCAAAAGAAAGAAAGTGACCCATTATTACTATATTAGAACAGGAGAGAAAAATGTACTGTAGATAATTTGTAGAGTAGTAGTATAAAAAAAATTTATTCTCGTTTTGTATCGTCAGTCATGCGAAGTTTTATTCCACATTAATCGTAATAATAATAATAATAATTAAAGTATACATATTACTTATTATGAAGAACTATGACTATTATACAGTGTTTCAGTAGGGAAGGGACAAAAATGGCTTTGTTGTGATTCATAAACATAATACGTGTTATATCATAAATATCACTATCATCATCGTATATTAAAACAAGAAAAAAAAATCATCACTTTACATGTAATAAAGTTGAAGAAGAAGAAAAAAATCGGTACAACAACACAGGATATTTAACTGTTGAGTCATTAGGAAGTATGATATAAAATATTATAAATACGAAAAATCAAAGTTTTTATTTTATGAAAATCTGGAAAAAATAGGAAATTGAGCATTTTCAAATGCTAGAATAGGTTCATTTTTCATGAGATGATTTGTGATATATCTTGTGTAGAAAAAAATGTTTTTTTTTTCTTTTTTGCTCTTAAATATTTGTTCATCATCTTACTACATTCGAACTACAAGTTTTTAAAGTACTTAGTTACTATTTTGGCATATTAATCAATATTCATTTTTTCCAGAGATGAAAAAAAAGTAAACTTGAGTTTTTTTCAAGTTTAACTAGATAGTGAGTATTTTTGTTATATTTCAATTCTTTAATAGTTCCATATATTGTGCATTGTTCTTGTTCGACCTTATTATTATTATAATTATTATATTATGCATTCAGTCGTGCTAAGAGAAAAAGAAAACTGCCATGATGCAAGTGTAGACTACAAAAAAACCACCGTGAATGAATGATGATATTTGTTGCTTATTTCTGTTCACAATTCTTCATGCATATTTTACAATGATATGATAACACTAGCATGCTTAATGCCACGCCTTGAGTCTCATTTATTTAGCACTTGCGTGTAAAATCTCAAAGCGCTGTAATGATGATGAGTGGAAAGAGAAGGATAGAAGGATGAGAGAGTAAATGCTCTTTAACTTAAATATCCCATCTTCATTTTCCTTAAACTTTGTTTTCCTCTCCCACAAAAATTTTTAGCCAACAAATTAAGTTGGGGAGTGGTCATTAGACATACACGTTTAATTAGCATTCCTCGTCATTCACTTTGCTGACGACTGACGACGGTCTCAATCATCTCGTCAGGATTTTTCCACTAATTTACCTTGACTAATACACAACAGCTCACTAAAAATCAATCAATTTCCATAGTTTTCTTTCAATGCTTGTTTTTGTCCTAAAATAGATTTTTAATGTTCTCTGCTTGCACAGACTCAAGACAGACAACATTATTATACATCTTTTTTGCACTAAAGTGATAGATACTCAATATAATATCGAACAAGCTAACTAACTTATGTTTAGTAATGAAAAGAGTTTTGATCTATGTTAATGAAAAGGTTTAGTAGACCGACCGACTTGACTTGACTTGCTTCAGTAAATATGCTCTTCTTTCCCATACTTGAGTTTCGTTTTAGTTGTAAAGTCACCACGGACAATGACAATATCGTTTCCTGCTTCACACATTCATTTTCTCATCATCATCACTAACGCCAACTAACTTAAATTAAGTGATGGTGGTGATAGTAATGCTACCGCACCGCTCTCGCTAGATCTGTACAAAATCAGACAGTAGACTTCTGTGCACACGTAATATAGATATTTTTTTCCTCGACTTAAAATACTTACAATTTTAGCAATGAAACTATTTACTTATGTCTACGTATTTTAATTTGATCTAGCCCATTTTTCGTAATACATAAGTACTTATAAAGCACATTGCATCACGCCATTTACCACACATTTTGTTTGGCATTGCGATTTAATTTAAAGAACAGAGTCATGCTATTTTGGAATGCATTAAAAATTAAATTCATTTAATCTTCAATCTTCATGCATAAGTAAGAACAGATTCCAACTTAAACCATAATCGTAGTATTTATCATTTCATATCATACTGCAATGATGTTGGGCTCAATATTTAAAAAAAATAGTTTCAGATTTTATCTCATTCTTGTATGCATATACCATTGATTTGCGATTGGCATTAGCAGTTCATTGAGTTCTGCCAATAAGCAAATGATTGAGTGGGTGGAATTAGTTGCAGGAGAAATGAGATAGATGAAGTGTCTAAATGGGACAATAATGATCATGATCTCCACTCATCATCATTCATCAACATCATATCATCTTCATTTCATAGCATTTTTTTTACATTCCCTACTTTTTCATGCATGCATCATCCACCCATCACACATCAAAATTCGTTTAATAGCTTTCGTCTATACATGATCAAATCAAATCAATACAATTATACAGCACAACTCAACGTTCAGCTCGTAAACCATAATCCTCATCTCATCTCACACAGAGATGGCAAAAAAGGCGTTCGCGGGCGGGTGGATAATAAAGCAGAACCTCCCTCTGGGCCTAAACTGTGAATTCCATTCAGTATCTGTTCGAAACGGTAATAACGGATTTGATGGGTTATAAAAGCTACCATTGCATTTGATACACATTCAAGCATAAAACACGCTAATTTTTTAAAAAGTTTTTTGGAGCCATACCACAATATGTCGCAGTTTATGGCTATTGAGTACATAAATTGTGCTAAATAGCAACCAAGGCTTCTTAACTTATTTCATGTTTAAATCCTTGGTGGATCCAAAAGTTTGGAATAGTCCAGGCCAGGACAATGTTCATTAATACGTTCTTAAGTGCCTACTTAATACACACTCAAAAACCATTGTTGAGGCATTTCACTTAATTACTTATGAATGACATTATGTAATGTAGATAATTATCAACGTAGATATTGCAATTGATTTTAGTATTAGAGGCCAAGAAATGGCTTTGCAGCAGTGACGGTTGCCAAAATCAATGCGGAAGTTTCCTTTTAAAACATTTTCATTTATCCTTTTGAATTCATATTACTCATATTTCTGTATCAATTTGAATTTACTGGAGAGAAAATAATTAAGTGGAAGAAAAGCCGGCGGCTTTGCTGGGACAGAGTGGTCATAATCATATGCTCGGTTATGATGTGATGATGACAATTTCTCATAAAATACGACAGATTCATTGAATCCGAATATCCAAAAACAATGAATAAGAATTTTAATCCCTTCCCTCTTTCCCTCTCGTCTTTGCTTTAAGTCAAAAAATATCGTTTGCGAAAAATGACTTTCTTTTCCATGTACCATAATTACTACTTAACTACATCAAACAGTATCGGTTATGGTAAGTTGGTAAGTAGTAATTCAGAAGTGCACGCATTCCATTCTTCGTGGTAATCATGAATATCTATCTCTAAAATCTTTATTCCATAAAAACACTTTAAACTCTTAATTTCACAATTTCTGATGATCCTTTGTTTTTGAGCACATAAAAGCGGCTATCTATTATCATAATGGTTTTGCTTTGCTGTTTTCCACATATGATGAGTCAGTCATATGAAGGGATAATTTGCTCCTGGATCTGTCTATTTCCATGAATTCGAACATTACATGATTTAGAAGTATCAATGAAATAACACTTAAAGTTTATCAGTTGAACTTCTAATTCAAACAGTCATAATAAGTCTGAGGGTAAAGATATGTACTTTTTTAAACTATCATTCGTTCATGTGCATTTTACTTGATTTAAACCTCAATCCGCACAAGCGTAATTGCTCTTCGAATTCCATTAGTTAAGAACATTTATCAAATGATCTTAATCTAATGAACATACAAATCACATATCCCCATTCCAATGTTATAACTTGACTATGACTATGATCGAATACGGCCGTAGAACAGGGAGACGATTGTTTTCGGAGAAATTGGCCTTCTTAGGTCAGACTATGCAAATCTGACATTCAAGGTGACGCAAATATAGAAACTTTTTCCCAGTAAGCCACCGTATTTATTCTAAAAAAAATCTGCGGTCATTTTAAAGAGGTCCTCAACGAAAGTGTATAAAAACGCAACGGAACAAATGACTTCGTAAAATTGACTCACCCTAAAATGCATAGAAAGTTTTAGTTTTACTCAATGCGCAAATTGAAAGCATCTTCTACAATTTAAAAAATACGGCACCTATTTCTTCATTTCAAGATTGATTCAGCCACTATCAACGTTTCGAATGCCAATAATTTTGCAACTGTAATGTATATTTAGTTTAAGTTCTTTTTGCATGCAACAGGCACAGGCAATCTCGATTTCTTTGTTGACTGATTTCGTTGGTAAAAATATGCAAGAAAAACATCCAGGCGCCAGGATTTTAGTTAAAAACGTCTCCACTGCCACTCACGGTTTTAGTTATCTGGTAGGAACGATCTAGGAAAACTTTTGATGAAAGCTGGCGACAGGATTAAAATATGAAATAATAAGAGGGATGTAATAAAAAGGAGACTGAATAAGCTACGGATAGGAAAAGTAATCTACCTCATTTGTGCTTAAATTTACAAGTTACATCCTGTTCGTATTTTTTTTGTTAGCTTGTTTATTTAATAAAAAAAAAATTACCAAATGAAAGAACGACGAATCAAATCTGTGAGATAAATTGTGTCCTTGAAGGTAGTTTTTCATACTCAACTCGAAAATTTTACAAAAAAAGTGATTGGTAAATCCGCATCCGCATTCAGGAAATTCTCCCTGACATTAGATTATGATCCAAGATACAATTCATATACATACGTACTTACTTGCCTCAATCTTTTACCGACTTGAAAGTTGCATTAAAAAGATTTGTGGACAGTGAAAAAATTGAATAAAGTAAAAAAAAATATTTATTCTAGAACCATGGACAGGAAGTTATCGACAAAATAAGAGAACTTCTATTTTATTTTTCAATCTAATGCAGCATGATCATTTGAACAATATCAACTTCTCTTTCTGTTTCAAACGGAATTTAAGTAGTAATTGATGATATTACTTTACTGCTTTAAATTAAAATTCGTCGGCCATCGTTATTTCTGCTTCAGTAATTGCAAAACGGTGAGATATTTTATTGGTTAATAACGGGCACGTGGGCACATTTTTCAAGAAGACAGTTTCCACGTGAACTACATTAACCAACGATGTTCATGTTTGGTTTCTTCTTCTTAATAGTTTTACATATTTCTCTTTTGGGAAAAGATTGTTCAACTATGTCAGTACCAAAAATGTTCCCCTTGTATACTCACATTTATAGATATTTAGTTTAATTTAGATAGAAGAGGGAGTCCAAAGTTAGTCTGAAAATGAGGATGATAGTGTGATGCAGTTGCAAAGATGCCATTATGTAGATATTCACCTTCACCACTCGTCATCGTTCATCACAAACACTTCTGAGTTCCAAGGTCACAGGAAATGAAAATACATTTTAGGCAACAATTATAATGACACAAAACTCGCTTATTGGAAATGCTAAATAATTCTATTCCAGTAAATTTTTTTAACTCTATTTCTTGTGAATACTGGTAAGTGAACAAAAGAATGTGGCTAACATAATTTTTAAAAAAATCATATCGAAACGAGAACAAACTGAAAGCATGTCTGATAAAACGTAGACCGTTGTTTGTCAGGGATTTTAACGTAAAAATTGACATAATTATTTTGTAATAATAATTTGGCGTGGAATGCTTTAGAAGCCTGTCTGTAAAGAATTTTTAGGAATGTTTGCGTTTTTTATATACTTAAAGTAAAGTTAATTTGATGAATTTTATGTGAAATGCAAATGGGGTATATTGAAACTGCCGCTAGGTAGTTACATTGCAGTCGCAGTTTTTAATGAGATTCCTTAATCTAGTGGAAATGTGAATTTACGACAAATTTTTTCCTGTATGAATTAACCCTGCCAGATTCATTATGGTTTGACTGAAAATCTTGTGAAGACAAAATTCATCAGTGACGTAAAAATTTTAGCAAAACACAATTGTAAGTAGCACAGATTGATTGATCATTCTATTCATTCTTACTTGTACAGTATTCCTCATTATAATAGAAAGGCCAGTTACATGATCTTTGAATGCTTTAAACGTTGTCGCTGTCGCCATGTCATCATAAAAATTCAGTTCAGTAAGCCAAAATGATTTTGAGGGCACACAAAAATATTTAAAAAGTGCAAAATTAGCAGGAAATTGTAGAAAAAATCTAGATATGACCCTGAACTCGGGATGCACGTTCCATTTTATGGGTTCAATCGAATTGTATTATGTAAGCTTTCTACGTAATGAATTTCGTATGAATCCTATTGCGAAATATAAGTATAAGCATAAAACGCATTATGAAATTTTTCAAACGTCTTTTCATTAATGTCAAATTTATGTTGCCAAGACTGCGCATATCATACAGCATTGAGTTCGAATTCAATGTACTTATCTGTAATTTAAATAAACATTACTTGAACTATACTATGGTTGCAAAAAAGTCCATCTTTGAATTTCTCCCGCCAACCAGGAAAGTAGAAAAACTGAACAAGTTAAAATCTTCTTATTAATACCGTTCAATGCAATGTAATCTTTTATTTCCAGCCGTATTACTCAAACCATTAAGATTTAATTAGCTTTACGAAATAATTTTTTCGTGATTGATTGATTTTTCAGTGAAGGAATTTTTGAAAATAAACACGGCGCAGTTCCAAGCCATCCACTTTTCCTGGTCTATAATGCACATAAGTATTGTTCATAGAACCGAATAAAATCGTTAGGTTATACAGTTATGTCATTATTAATTAACACGAAAATCTAATACTTTTACGTATGTGCTCACCCATGCATAGTAAAAATCTAGTACATTTTTTTGTTGCTCATAAAATATTTTTTTACCATTTTGACAATTGCACTACCACATATCCATATAAGTATGTAGATATACTTATGTGCATCACGAAGCATAAAAATTACCGGTGGTTTAAAACAGTTCGGTTTGATTGTTGTCGTTAAAGATTATATTATATTATGATGATTGTAAGTGACGAAAGCGAACATGATATTAATTATTCGGATGAAGAAAGGAAAAAAACTTTTATGTTCTTGCATTATGAAAATCATTTGAAGTCAGACGGAAAAGTATGACCATGAACATTAGGCATTTGAGGCAATAATGCATTAATATAAATTATTTTTAGGGACTAATCCCGTTATAAAATTTATTGACATTTTTTTAATATCCAAACTTAAAGTTGCATCAGAGGAAAAGAAGAGGATGAAAATGAATGATCCAATAATAGTAAATCTTACGGAGTCACAACTTTAATTACCCATAAAAATAAAGAACTCGTATCGTTTCAGCGTTTAGTCTAGTGCAAATCTAAAAAGAATTCTTCTTTTCTCACCTTGTAACTGTCGATGATGGTCTCAATGACAAGCATAAAATTAGAGAAAAATTCATGAAGGCCCCTTTTTAGTCCTCCTGCAAATGGAAACACTTATGCATGTATTCATCATATCATGAATATACGAACCAATGTCATAGCCATCCGCTGGCCTGACAATGAGTCTGGTTCTGGTTAAAAATGGATTTCAAATACATTCCCCAAATCGAACGTCTTCAGTTGAAATAAAAGAAGTCAAGCGAAAGGATGGCCATGGTTTTTAGGATGATGTTGTTTGCAAAATCCTATAGAACTGCGGGCCTCCTTCTTTCAATATTACTATTACGGTAATAACGCATATTATGAAAGTACCGTAAAAACTATAATTACCGGCCTCTTAAAACAAATGCCTGTCCTATCGAGTCAATTTGGTGTTATTATTGTTTTTAAGTTTTAAATCTTAAACTTGTCATATTTATATTCTATTTACTAAATGAATATTTTATTAAAGCAGTTTCGATTGCCTCTTGCTTTCATATCCGCTCTCCACTCTCCAAATAATGCACACACGAAAGAGCCAAATGATTTCCACCGGGAAGGTAGTTCGAATTTTTACGGAAAGAAGTAATTGTACATCATCAAACAAAGGTAACTCTCATCAAAGTCTAAGTCTTATTTCGTGGCTTTTTTCGTCTTCTACAACTTGATTTTCTAGAAGCAGGAAAATCCCACGATTGGTGTGGTGTGGTGACATAACATTTACTACAATTTTTATTATTGTTAAGTTACATGACTTTAAGAACAGACATTGACACAACAACGGCAACACTACGACCGACAGCACATCATCATCATCATAACATATCATCATAATATAATCTTAGTAACAATGCAAAAGGGAGTAAAGAATATGAGTACTGCATGGCTGAACTTGAACATTGAGAAACCGGAGGAGTTATTTCGACAAAACGCAAAACGAAGAATCCGATTTTTTGACATGTTTTGTTCTCTCTCTCTGTTTTCCTCATGTATTTTTCTTCGTTAGAAGAAGCCCACAAGTAATTTGAGTCATCTTGACTTGATCTTTTCTTTTTTCTACTGATCTGATGAAGTGTATCTTTAAAAATAATATCATGTAAATAATATTGAACCTGACATCATATCATGATATGATTTTATTTTTTCTTTATCTGAAAAAGGTTTTTTCTTTCCTTCTTTGAATACAATTCACAATTCGGATAGAAAAATTTCTTGCTCAGCAAAACTCCATCCATCCAACTCTCTTCATTCATTCTCATCTTTTTTTTTCATTCTGCCAACCCTGTATAAAATGCATTGGTTTGGTACATGAAGGAAAGACTCAACAAGGTTTTCAACATCATATTTCATTGCTTCGCTATTTAGAAGTGGAATTGAAGTAGAAGAAGTAAAGTAGATGTCTTTTCTTCTTGTGTTTGAGCTCCGTTTCTTGTCGGCCACTACTACGACTACAACTACGGACTATATGTATGTACTCGAATCTTTTTTTTCCCGTTTTGGAGGAGTCAGTTCAGAAAAGAAAGAAGACAAAATAGAGAATGAGGAGAAGAAGAGAACCACTTTACTTATTTCACATCACAGCAGCAGTGTGTAATGCAATGCAATGTGCTGTGTTGTTGCTCACACATTCATTCGTTTCGTTGATAATGCATTTTCCCCTTACCCCTTTTTTCCCAAATGGTCACAAGTCACCGTACCACCGCCACCGCACCACTACGAATACCACCACCACCGCTCAACTGAAGTTACTAAAAACAAACAAAGGGAAGTTGAATTCGAATGGGAGATGAGAAAGGTAGACGGTCGGTCGGTCGGTTGACTCGGTTTTTATTAGGTAGTAGGTAGGCTCTTGTATTGTAGTAGTTGGTGTTACTTTCGTAGTAGAGGTATGGGGCGACAAGTTCGCTTGATCAGAAAAAGAATAGCAACAAAAACAGAAGCGAGCGAACCAAAACCAAAACTGAAACTGAATGATTTTCTACCGTATTTTCTGAAATAGAAATTTTGCATTTTTAAATGACGCTATGAGCTATAAGCTGTTGACATATGCAATCGATTATTTGGATGTCGAGATTGATCAGAACGAAATTTATTCCTGTACCGGACCGAGTTTCCTCGAGTTGATGAGTGACCAACGGAAGTGCTTTCATTTTTTTTAAAATTTTTAGATAACAGTATAATCCAAAAATTTTTGATGTCACAACAAAATTTTTACAGACAATGGAATTTCCGTTCTGGAATACTAATGGCCTTACCAGGAAACTTGCATTTCGTACGCATACATATTGATCATTTTTGACAGTAAACCAAAGAAATAACACGCTCCTGGCCTCTTCAAATTATCATTTGGAAATGTTTTTAGTTACGTCCAATTTCAGGAAAATACGGTATGCATGGGTTTCATTTTCAGGTTGTAAAAGAAACTTCCCTGCGAAATAAGGGATAATCAAAAAAAATCTAACTGGAAGTATTTTGCTGTTGTGAGTGAGAAGAGGGTGAGCTGTGTGCCAATGCACGTTACATTACATTACATATACAATTTCAGATCAGAAATACGAACGGATAAAAATGATATGAATGTTGTATTTTTGTATAAGAATGCAACGCAATGCCATGATAAAAAAAAAACCCTGTCCCTAACTAACAATGTTCCTTTCCTTCTCACAACTCGGCACTCTCCACCACTGACTTTGACTGTCTGCAACACCCAGCCGTTTCTCTTCTGTCGTTTTCACAATTCACACACAAGCTTGCTTCAACAATAAAAAAATCATGAATAATGAGTAAATGAGATGCAATAGTTGAACGAACGTATTTTTAAAAAAATGATCTGATGAGAAAAAAAGAGGTGAGCAAAGAATGAGAGTATTTGAGCTTGAAATTAAATAAAATCTTTCATATTCCACAAAAACACAGTTAAACTTCTGTATTATGGCATCCCATAAAAAGAAAATTAATGTCATGTATACTTTGTTGCGAATATGTAAATTGTAAATTCATTTGATCATGATCGCTCTGTCCTCGGGGAAAGCAATTGATAAAGTACGCATATATTTTAACAACCTCCTCATTTAAAATTCATTGCATTGTATTGTGCTCATATTGTCTGGTTTGGGCAACAAAAACAAATATCTTCCATGGGTAGAATTTTGTCTTATCCTTTTACTTACTTCCGCTGTTATATGGAGCTTCAATCTCAGGTTCCCCCAGTCATGCTTACTTTCATGCATAGTCATGTCATAGTCGTTGTTGCAAATGTAAAATGTTTTTAATTAGCAATTAATTATGTACTAATTTTGATTCTGAACTTTGAAGTATTCATACGCCTCTGACTTCCCCTTCTTATTGTTAGTTTAATTAAGTACGTTAGTCCCCGTTTAGGAATCTCTTTTTGATGTGATGCGTTGTTGCGTTTGTCATGAAAATTTTGACATATCCAATCCATCCATCGAATAATCTTAAGGAATATGAGAAAAACACGCTCAGCTTCAGCTTCAGCTCAGCGTTGTTGTTGTGTTGTGTGTGCTGTGTTATTGTCTGTCTTGTCATATTATTACAATTGAAATTGAAGCCATACGAGTTGTCTTGTGTCGTGTGGGGTTGTACTAATTTTGATTCTGAACTTTGAAGTATTCATACGCCTCTGACTTCCCCTTCTTATTGTTAGTTTAATTATGTTAGTCCCCGTTTAGTAGGAATCTCTTTTTGATGTGAAACGTTGTTGCGTTCGTCATGAAAATTTTTGACATATCCAATCCATCCATCGAATAATCTTAAGGAATATGAGAAAACACGCTCAGCTTCAGCTCAGCGTTGTTGTTGTGTTGTGTGTGCTGTGTTATTGTCTGTCTTGTCATATTATTACAATTGAAATTGAAGCCATACGAGTTGTCTTGTGTCGTGTGGGGCACACAATTCAATTTAAGCAAGAAAAAGAACTTCAACAGGATAGGAGGAAGAAGGACAAGAATGAGAAGAGGAGACCAGAGACCAAAAGACAGGAACTAGCTGCAAGTGAACTAGAAAAAAAAAGGTGAAGACTGGATTACAATTTTTACAATTTACATTCACACACAGTCAGTTCAGTATATTCATTCCTCAGTCCTTTTTCCATTTACAATATCCTCTTCTTCTCTTCTCCTCTCCTGTGATCCTGTGAATCTCCGATCGGTGATCCTGATCCTCTTTGGCCTGCCTGCATGCTCCTGCTCTCCTACATGCAGTAACAATATTATATTACATTACATCGCATCACATCACTCGCTCTGTTCTCGAACCAAAACCAAACCAAAAATGAAAGCAAAGCAAAAGCAAAGGCAAATGGCAATGAAGAAAAAGAGGAAAACGAAAAAAAAACAACAACGAAGTCGAAAGAAGAGCGAAGGCCTGACTGAACCGACCGACCGACCGACGGACAGACGATATGCGATGAGCAATAGTAATGGCAATATGAGCAGAGAGTGCAAGACCACACTCACAACAACACTAACAAACACTATGGAACTTTATTTTTTCTCATTCAATTCTTTTCCTAGACTTTCAATCACATTTTTTTTCTTGTGAAAAAAGTAAAAAAGGAAGAAGTGAACATGAAATGAAATGAACAGAAAAGAGCCAGAGCAAGAGCAACTGTGTAGTTACATGTTACATACTTTAGAGCATAAAATCATTTCACACACGCATTTCGTTATATTCATTCTGACAAACTCATATTCAGGTTGAAGGAGAGATATGAAAATTCCAGGAACGTTGAACTTAATGACGAGTACCTACAAATTGTTGAAATAGCAGTTATAGTTCTTTTCAAAAATATGCCAGGGAATTGATCCACTGGATTTTTTAACTGTCAAGTGTCAGTAGAAAATGATTAACAACTAACAAGTTCGGATTTTTTTAATAATGAAAAATGCTTTTCTACTCGCCCTAGATTCACAGAAGCTCGCCAAGTGATTATTTTTACAGTTCTTTCTTGTATTTCTGAACTTTTCGAAATTGCATAGGAATTTTAATTAAGCACACTTTTTTCATACATTTTAAAAACATGGACCTAACCTAATGCATGCAAAACCTAATGATGTAGAAATTGTTATATGCGTATTTTATGAAGCAAGATATTTTGTTTGGTCTTTATTGGCAAATTCAACATTTTTTCATACACTCAACGGCTTAATCGGATTCAAAATTTGTAGATAAACATGAGTCAATAGAAATTACTTTTTCTCATTAAATCTTTCTTTCGTTCAACTAAAATATAAGTCTGTAAAAAAATTCTCTCTAATTATCTTAAATGTGAAAAACCTTCTCATGTCCCGCTTTGTTCAATTCTGTATCAAACTTTTTTTTAGTTATTTTTACCCAAAAGATATTGTGACCCCAAAGGATAAGAGTAAGATGAATCATACATTTTTGCAATGAGGCAATATTTTAATTTCTCATGAATTCTGCACAAAATGAAATTATTTTATTCTCTACGATACCCCACATAAAAAGGAACGAAGAAGAAGAGAGTCACACTCTCCTCAACTCACACAGCCGCGAGTTAGTGAGTCGCGATGTCCTGTTCGATGTTCTCTTTTTTTTACTAAAAGTATGTAGCACCATCATGATCATGATCACATCACATCACCAAAAGCTCTATACTTATTTTAAAGCGTTTTTGTTGTAAGTACGACGTACAAAGGGTAAAGTACATACACTTACTTCAGAGACTCATACGACGACGGATTTTTTTTTCTATTCATCCTTAATACATTTTGAGGAATACGTTCATACCTAAACTAACGTACGTGTGTTGTGTGTGTGTGTGTGATTATTTTACATTGCATTTTGGTAATGTAAAACGAAGTACTCTTTTTTTGTTTTTGCACTCACTTCACTGTTGAAAATTTCAACCCTTCAGTTCTCTACAAAACATAGGAAAAGTGCAAGTGGAGTGGATTGGATTGGATTGAATGTTTTACTTACAGCGGAAGAATTAATAAGACTAATAATAACACAAAAAAAACTACAACTGAAGTAAGTTAATGAGCAGACCAAGACCAGACCAGAGACCACTACTACTACTAAACAACAAGATCAATGGTTTCTCAAACCATCGATTTATTTTCATGATTAAAAAAGAAGCATTATTGCATTGCGATTGCATAGAAAAGAAAATTCCGTCACACGAACTCAAACGATGACACATAGGTGAAATACGAGTTTGAGTTGAAGTTGAAGTTGAGTTCCCAATTTTATTTTTCTTTACTTCTAAAGTAAAAATAACAACAAAAACTAAATGAATAAATAAAAAGTCAGTCAAGTCAAGTCAGTGAAGGTAACAGTAACAAAAAAAATAAGTCACAAGTCAGAGTCAGAGTCAGATTGCATTTGTGTGTTTTATGGAGGCTTTTTCTCTCATGGAAATTGTAAACTGGAACAAGTTGTATTGTAAATAAGAGCGGAAGCTATCGTAATCGCAATTAGGTGCGTGCGTGTAGTGTCGTGAGTCGTGTCGTGGAGAAATAAGTAAAACAAATACAAAATATTTGAGCTCTTCGTTCGTATCGCTACAAAATATTTGTTCAGGATTTTTTCACTTATGGAGTACCGAGTACCAAGTACGATTGATATACATTTTTTTATGATGACTATGACAAAGTGATAAATGTTTTACCCAATTTGACAAATTTTTTTGAGGCACGTTGTGCTCCATTGCTCTGATTTACATAACGTGGCATTAAAAAAATATGATTTGTATTTGTGCTCGACGAGGTTCTCCTGGCTGTGATGATGATGATGAGGAGGTACAATTACGATCACACTGACGCGAAACTTTTTCTTTTGCGTAATCTCTATTGCAATTCATCAGATATTAAAAACTCGTCGAAGTTCGAGTTCGAGTTTTTCTTAGACATTTCAGTATAAACAAATGGTTAGTGTGAGGAGGAGGAGAAGGAAGGAATATCCTCAGTTTACCATCATGCGAGAATTAAAAAGTTATCACAATAATAATTACTTCTGGTCAAAGAGTGCCAGTGATTGTGAGCTTCAATGTGGGGAGCATGTTCCCGAACATTTTTTACTGAAAAAGGTCGAAAGAAAAATTCATGATATGAATTTGTTGACTTTTTCATTTGCAATTACAATTAGAGAAGACAGCACTATTAAAGAAGCTGATGTTGCTTGAAAAAAGACGAATACTTTTTTTTTCTTCGGTGGAAAAATAAATACATAGTTGCCTTATAGCCAGCTGAATTTTTTAAAATACAAATTTTTACAGTTTTTTATCAACGAAGACTTTCCCTTATATCATTTTTCTTGTTAAACATGAATTAAAACGAAAATCATATCTTTTTACAAAAACAAAATATTTAAAAAACCAAAGTGAAGTTTTGGTGAAGAGAAGAAAAGAAAGGAAAGAATACTTATCTTCATCTGCGAAGGTACGTGTAGTATGAGAAGGTAACCCAAGGCAAGTACTGAAAGATTCCAGATGTCCCCATGCCAGGACCGCCTCAGAAAGGTCAAGGTGTTGTTGATCGCCTTCGTCGACGAATCGAAATCTACAGGAATCGTCATGAGGAGATTGGCCCGAGATATGAAAACACCATATCTAATCAGAACCAACAACAGAAACAGGAGACGCTCCTGCTCCGACAACGATTTCTCGAACAAAATAAGGCGAAGAAATCTGCGAAAAAGTCTGAGAAGAACAAACATTCCGACAGTGGAGGATCATCAGTTGTAAGATTTATGACTAATTTTAAAATAAATTATTAAAGGAATTATGAGGCCGTCGCTGTTGCATGGTGCTTTTTACCCTTTTACTTCTAAAATGCCCACATTAGAGGATACCCAGGAACTATTTCATTTTAAATGGAAGTGATTTGACTGACAAAAATCATTAAATGCTTTTGCACATTTTTTTGATTGTGAGGGAATTTATGAAAAAATATTTAAAATTTGCCTTGAAAATTGAAATATCTAGACAAATTTCGTCGTAGAATCGCACTTTTACTTTAAAAGTAGTTCCTTTGTGCCCAACTTAATTTTTCACAAAATGGTTATAAAGGGCTCTGGTTTATGTCATGTCTCTATTCCAAACTAGGGAACCCAAATTAAACGGGTACAAGCACAGCGACTGCTTAGGGTAGAAGATGAACATGTCTAATTCAATAATTTCTCAAATAGGGGCCTAGTAAATCTAATAAACGCCAAAATGAAGACGATCATGGCGGAGCGGAGGGTTTCGAACCACCATCGAAGATTGGTGGTGCTGGGAGGAGCACCTCTTCACCACTGCCATCCAACTCGACGAATTCATCCTTGTACAAACAAAGCTTTAGTCAAAACGGAAAGCGTGGTGGGAACAAGACTAAAGCCCTAGATAGTCAAAAATATCCTTCCTCGTCTTCCAACCACTCTAAAAATGGGATAGGAAGGGTTCCTCAACCTCCCCCACCGATCCCACCCAACTCCTCAAATTTCTCACAGTGCAACAATACCACAACTACGCCCATAATAGATCAGTTCAAGAAAGAGAATAATGCCACTAGCCTTCCCGACTTTGCTGACCTTGACCAGTGTGCCGCAGCACTGGAAAAGGATGCAGCGAAAAATGGTGCCATTACTGGTGGTTTTACTGGAGAAAGTAGCACCGACGAGATATTCAACTCGGACGTGTTGAACGATCTAATCTTAGAAATTTCTGACTTGAACCCAGAAGTTATGGGCAACTTCTATTTAGATGATGGCCCACCACCTTCAGCCGATGATCTCAATGATGTCACTCTGCACGGTAGCAATAATAGCTCTGCAAATGGTACATGTAATAACGCCACCACCAACGAGCCTTTTCATCCTGTCACTCCTGTTACACCGACTACAGCCTCTCCCATGCGATCCACTAACGTGGGGCATGGTCACCTTCCATCAATTAAAATGGAGGGTAACGGTGGGACTGACGGGACTTCGATGGGGGTGCATGGCATGGAACGTGGACTATCCCATTGCGCGGGACCAAGCCCAGCCCCCGCCAGCACTGCCTCACCACTTGCCTCTCAACTCGGATCTTCTCATCAACCCTCCCCATCATCTCAGTCGTACAGCAATTCTCATTTTGTAATGGATAATGGCCAGACGGGGTCACCGGGTGTAGTTAATTCATGTAATAATGGAGGGTCGATGCAAAAACCTTCGACGAGACTACCTTATTCATCCCCTGCTGGTTTGACTGTTGATAGTCCTGCCGCTCAGACTCTCAAGCATATGGCTGAACAACATCAGCACAAAGCACAAATGTGCATGACCTCCTCACCAAGTAATAATGGAGGAGTTTCATTTAAAAATCAAGGCTCCGTTGGATCCCCTGCTGGATCACCGTATGGTACAATAGGAAATTACAACGGCACCATGAACCCTGACTTCCCCGCTTCCGCAAACACAATGAACCCAAGTGCTCCAAACTGCCAAATAAAACAAGAGGTTTGTAGTCCTGGCAATCCACAAGGAGGATTCTCCCCTTCGCCGATGATGGTGGATATGCAACCTGGTAATAAAAGAGGAGGCCAGCATAATGGCAGCAGTCCTTCAGGCCAGTCAACGAGAATGCCAAACATGAGTTCGGCAGGTGGCTCGCCCATAATGTCTCCAATAAGTAAGTCTTTCAATCATCCAAGCCCGTTGAACTCGAATAGTTCGCAGGGGCCTCAGATTCCACCGTCACAACAAAATCCGCAGCAACCTCAGCAGGCATCGTATATGCCAATGAATCGTATGCCAGGTCCATCGCAACCATATCCCACTACGAATCCCAGGTTCTCCACCGCCAACAATTCCCAGATCTCAGTTTCCAGTCCAAAGTCTGTGAACTCCGGCCAGGCTCATGTAAGTGCTTCTTTCGAATCAAAATATAATACTTTTTTCAGTTGTACATGTGTTGAGAATACATACGTAACCGAAGAATCAATATGCACCCGATTTGGTGCATGCGCATCACTACTGTAAATCTGTGATAGTGGTTATGATCTTCATCACCCTCACATTCAAATTGATTTTTTTTTTTTGGAAGATCCAAGCAACACATCAAGCACGTATATTCGTTTAACGTACAATAATTCAACTATTTTCACTGAGATTCTTTCTTTTCATTGCCGATTCCCGACTTGCAAATGTTCGCATCTGAATCCTGTAAGAAATCTGTAATCCATGGATTTACTAATGAAATTTACTTTTGATTCTAGGTAAATGATAGAGGTTCCCCTGCCACTCCAATGGATTCAAAATCTCAACTTCGCATGAATATTCCAAATCCGAATATGCAGCAACATCAACAGCAACAACAGCAACCACAATTTTCCCAGCAACAACAACAATTCCACTACGGAAATGGTCAGA